>JAVQJG010014994.1:0-11196 GCA_036024015.1 Craterocephalus amniculus
AACGTCCAGACTCCGATCAGCCAGTAATAGCGTTCCCCTAGTGATCCGGAGTCAAATTATGAAAGTTAAACCCCTTAGTGAAGAAAAAGCGTCACACAAAAGCTAAAAAAAAATAGCCGCTATCGCTAACTAAGCTACCCGGACGTGAAATCAGGTATAGTCCCTTTAAAAAATCTGGAAAACTGCTCAGATGGACTATTTTAGCTTCTGGAGCAGAGTTCCTCATCAGACGTGACTTTCCTCATTCCTAGATGGACGATGCTGCTGTCCTCTGCTTTTCACAGGGGATAAACATTTAGACCTACAAGCGCTGCAATCCAGCAAGTTCTCAATGTTTTCTCGCCTCAAAACACACCTTATCAAATTAAATGGATGTTCAATGACTCACTGATTCGATTCAGGTGTGTTGGAGCAGAAATACATGGAAACGTGCTGGACTGCAGCCCTCGGAGGAGCAAACAGAGGATCCCTGTTCTACTGCGTCCCAGGTGAATTAACTCTGACACAACATGCGACGGGAAATCTCACGTCTCAGCTTCTTTTAAGACTGAGATCATAAACACAGTCCTTGCAGCTGTGAGGATGTACTTAATTTTTTTTTAACATATCATTTCAGACAGAAAACATAGACCTTGTGAAGAAGAGTTTTAAGCTCCATCAGTGGTTGTTGTTGTTGTTGTTGTTGTAATTCCACTGTGAAGTCAAACAGTGTGTACCTCTGAATGCGATGTTTCCGGCAAATAAAAGCGTACACCCTCCTCAACCCCACCAGAACAGGGTCCCAGTTGTTGTAGTGGCATAAAAGGGTGGCGATGAAGAAGGAAAGGAAGACAGGTACAGCCCCGGCAAAAAACAGCCACGAGAAACGCACCTGTCAACACAGAATAATGCAAGTTACAACTTCAACTTCAACTGATTAAAGACTAAAAACATGGTTTATATCCAACCATCCGCATTCAGTTTGGACATTTTAGATTCCTACAGAAAATAAATCTCAATCAGCTTCATCAGCCATCTCATTTCAAACTTTGATTCGTCTAGAAAAGCAGCCGTGGATTAAAATTTACCTTCTGCAAGCAAATATCTGCCATGATGGAGAGGGGGATGGTGAGGCTCAGCGCCAGAGTCCCGATCAGAGACGACGTGAGGAAACAGCCCCTGAAGACAGAAAGAAGCATTAACGGCAAAAGCTGAGGCTCGAGAAATACTGCTTCATCCAAACCCAGTTCAGTTCAGTTTCTCACCAGAGCCAGAGGAACTCTGAGAGAACTGTTCCAATGAGGCCATTGATGAGGATGTACGTCCACACCAGCTGGCTGGGAAGCTCAAAGGCCTCGAAGCCGGTGTAGTGCAGCAGGAGGAAGCCGGGCCACAGCAGCAGCAGGTTGAACAGACCGACAAACCCTGAGAGACAAACAACAGCTCCATCTCACACAGCTTCATAGAGAAAAGTACGCAAATACCAACATTCACAGGCCACTCAATCAGGTCCTCCTGGTCAGCTGTTTAATACACATCTCATCAGCCAATCACGCGGCAGCAACTCCACACCTTTAGTTGCGTAGACACGCTGAAGTTCAAGCTGAGCAGCAAAATGTAGAACAAAGAGGATCCTTTGAACGTGACTTTGAACGTAGCACGGGTGCTGGTCTGAATATTTACTGGGATGTTTACACACATTGCGTAATGGCAATAAATGATTCCTGATTCCTGGTGGAACGGGAGATTCTCATCATAGATGTGCATGAACTTTGTGTTGCTGTCATGTCAATATGGAGCAAAATGTATCCAACACCTTTTTGGCTCTATGACACCAAGAATTAAAGCAGTTCTGAAGGAAAAAGAGTCCAATTTCGTACCAGCGGGGCAGACCTGATAAAGTAAACGATTTTATGTTCCAGGCGACTGAGCTGAAATAGCAGCAACAAATGGTGCATTTAGTGGTACAACACTAGAGCCACTGCTTACCAAAAAACATTGGTATGTCAAGCTTATCCTCCCGATCCACTCGTCTCTTGATCATCACAATATAGACAGCGTACAGCATCGCCCCAGCTAAAGACCACAGTGAGCCTGAAATAATGAAAAAAACTGCTTCATTACACTTTGAACGAAGGTTTCAAAGTGTATTAAATTAACAATAACAAGCAGAATAAAAATATAGACTTTAACTTCACAGCAGGGTAATGAAATAAAGAGAAAACTGTGTCCATGGTTACCTACAACACCTTTCTCATCAGGGCTGTCCATGCTGGAGAGACTCACCAGCGCAACACCTCCCATGCTGAACAAAACAGATCATAACTAACTTAGACAGCATGCGAAGATACTTTAAAAACTGTCATTTGGAAATATTTCAATATTTTGCATAAAAATAAAGTTAAACATAAATGTTCACTTAAGCAAAATACCTGAACAGAGTCAAACATCATTTAATTTACAGTGACTTAGTAACGAGGGGTTGTGCGTTCACTGCCCACCAAGGTCTGGATCAAATCAATCAGCCTGAGCAGACAGTCGGCCATGCAGTGTGACTGGAAACTGGGGAGGTTGTTAGCAGCTGTGCTAAAAATTCAAAGCTCAGTGGTGCCACCTGCTGGTGGGCAGAGCTCTACATTTTGAATTGTGTGATAAACTTACTGTGGACCTCTGTTGTCACTCTGGACATTCATTTTCTTTTAAATTTTACTTGATGCTAACAAAGAGGAAACTAGTTGTATTTGATAGATATGTGCATCAGCAGGAAATGCATCACCACTGAGTTAGGAAGTCAATCCAGCACGCGTTCGTTAGTTAAAAATGTCATCAAAAGTTTCCACCCTCAAGTTACTACATTTCTGGGCAGCAATTAAAAAAAGGTAAGAAATACAAACACAAAAAACAAAAAGTCGTAGCATTTTCTTGATCATTTAAACACCATCTCCATCGTCCACTGACCTGAGAGCCACGGCTAACAGTTTGGACAGGGTGAACCGGTCACTGCTGTTACTGGGAAAGATGGCGGCCAAGATGAGCGTAAAGAGGCCTGGGGAAAAAAAAGATCAGGAAACATCTGAAGGCTAAAACAGCTAAATAAAGACTTGCTCTTTCTTTTCAGAATCAAAGCTTGGTATTTTAGTATTAACTTTACATACTGCTGAGAAATCTGCTGAGCAAAGAAGAATGTTACCTGAGGTTGACGATAAAATGTTGACGATGGCGACCTGCGTGTCAGACAGAGCTTCTTGGTAGGAAAGGTTAGCCAGGAACCACTGGAAGACAAAACATGTAAAACATGACCTGGGTTTCTGAATAAAACTAAAAAAAAGTCTTCTGTCATCTAAAGTATCAACAAAATGACCGTTTGTGTCTGGATACCAAATCATTTTAAAACAAATGTGTTTTTTCTTTTAAGAAATGGAAGGAAGAAATGAACATATGACGCTGTGATCCGTTTATTCCAACCAAATATTGATGACTATGAACGCATCAGTGGTGAGAAAAACTGATACTGATTGGGAGCTGAAAAATGAAGCAATAAGGTAGAAAAAAAGAAGCACCATTAAAACCAATCCACCTCTCTTCGGTGGAGCTCTCGGTCAGACTGTGGTCTGGTTTGACTGGGCTAAGATACGTAAATATTTCCCATAAGCCCTTCGAGTTGCTTCGGATGTGACTCACTGCCATGTTAAAAATGAGCCTCTATCCACTCTGAATTTTCTGGAAGACTGAAACTAGCAAGAGTCTTTTTTCCCTGTAAACACCATCGTTGTTAAATGGCTAACATTGGTCTTTATGGAAAAACACAGTCTGACCTGCGAGTCATCTCTGCATTTTATGGTAATTTCAGTATATGGTGGGTTTTTTCTTTTTTAATTTCTTGTGGGATATTTGCCATTTGAATACTTGTTTTTGTTATAACCCAGACTTAGGGTCTGTAAATGCAGAGGTCTCTGATCTTCATCGTGCTGCTTGCGCGATGGTGTTGCAGACTTTGGGGCTTTTTAAAACAAGTACTGTTCATGCCAAGGCAACACAAAGTGCTTTACATATTATAAACAATGGATGCGCAAAAGAATTTAAAAAGCTCTCACACACCACAAAGCAGAAGAAGAAGCTGATTTTGGCCACATCTGTGATAGTCAGCTTTCCCACCGTGCGTAGCATGGCCTCATGGTCCTTGGCAGCCGGGTAGGACATGCGGGACAGCTTGGCCTCCAGAGCTTGAGTGGAAGGGAGCTGCCGCACCTCCATGACGTTGCTGAAACGGACACGCTGCTTTTTGGAAGCTGGGAGGTAGAAATGAAAGGAGCAATGTATGAATGGAGGCAGGAAAAGCACACTTTCAGGATTATGTTTGCAGATGCAGTCACTCCAATAACCCGTCCTTTCCACAAAAATACACCTAACTGATCTATGAAAACGGAAAAGATTTGCTGAAAGAAAAAGGAGATTGAAGACAAAGAAGCAGTTTCTCTCAGTGTGCATTCATGGTTGTTCCTGCCCTCTGCTGTTACAAATGCAAACTCACAAAAGCTGTTTCTTAAGAAACAAAACCAAGGTTAACTTTGTACTCACTAGATTCACAGCGCTCGGTGGGTAGGTCCTGAAACTTCACTGGCACGTACAGTGGCTCGCTCTGCGGGACGCGACACGAAGGTCAGGGACAGGTCAGCCATGCAAGACGTAGGAGGAAAACCAAACTTACCAAACAGTTGTTCACAGTGGTGTCAGTGGTGCAGGGAGCGAAGTAGGCCTCAGCATCAGCAAACTACAGCAAAGACATTCAAACCATCAACTTCCAGAACAAACCTACTTATTCAGCATCACTTGTGTTAAAGTTTACAACTTCAAACCCAAAATTTAAAAGCAAGATTATAAAAAAACCTTTAGACAATCAGGTTAATCCGCCAACATGTGGTTAATTTAACATCAAATCTTCTGATCTTTAGTGTAGAACAGGGAAAACACAGGATGGAAAGACGAGTGTGAAACCCTGCAGCTGCTGTGCAGAAGCGTGGGTCGCCGCTCTGCTCGTGCCGGACTACTTACAAACGCAGAGCGCCGGCGTTTCAGCGTGCCGGTGCACTGCTGCCTCCAGGGCCGCCACAGCAGGAAGCCCAGCAGATACAGCACAAACATGGACGTCTTGGTGAACGTGCTGAAGAAGGGTTTGTTGTACTCCTGTCGCTTAAAAATATACTACAGGAAGAACCAAGAGGGGAAAAACTGTTAGATTTATCATTTTATTGCCTGAAGGACATTTATAAAAGCATTCAATACATTTATGAGTCAGTTAAAGCAAGTACAGGCTCTGCAAACTCCTTTACATGTTCGTCCCATTCTCCCTGACTGAAACCCAAAATAACCTCAAATAATAATCACTTTATTAATAACCTTAAATATAATCTCAAAATAACCCTTGATTATACCTCATTATAGAGCCGCTGAGGAAAGTTCCATAATGACAATAAGTATTTCTAGATTCAGGTCTAAACTTTGGACTTTTACTGGCATCCATATGTTTCTGCCACTTTATCTTGGCAGGATACTTTGTGTTGTTTTCTACTGCTGCAGCTTACAACAAGCATCTGGACAAGGTGCTGGTTAGTGTTTCTGGCGGTCGGAGAGGCTGCTGCGCTGATTAGCTGCCAAGTTTCCTGTAGTCTGACTCAGCAATATGAATGTAATGGATAATTATTATCATTATCATCATCATAATTACTCTGAGCTTTTTCCCTCTACATTAATCTCTCATTCACAAGATTTCATTTTCTCCCTGCTGTCCAAAATGACATATCCAAACCAATCTGTTTATCCAGATATATTTATCAACAGTACAAGTCCTGTATGTATAATTAACCATGTTTTCAAAAGAAAGCTGGGATGTGTGAGATTACTATTAAAGTGTCATAATCCAGATGTGTTACTGAGTCAGAGTAAATCCACCAGGAACACAGTAGAAAATGTAATCTCTAAAAGAAAACCACATACATTCAAAACCAGAGGACAGCAGCCCCGTTCATCTAGGAAAGAAGTAAAGTCATGTCTGATGAGGAACTCTGCTCCAGTAGAAGCTAAAAAAGTCCATCTGAGCATTTTCCAGATGTTTTAATAGAGGTGTTATGCAGGTAAATATGTCAGGAACTCATCAGCCGATGATGATGGTCATTGGTCAGAGTCATGAGAAACCAGGGACAGTCCTCACATTGACCTCAGAGACACCATGAGAAAGAAGTGCATAATATATCTAAGATAATATAGGATAGGATAAAATGCCCCGCATCTCCATGGAAACTTCCAGCTCTAAAAAAAAAAAGGAGGACTGTGTCCAAATATTTTTGAACAATAGAGGCTGCCGTCTTTTTGGACACCTTGAATCTTACAAAGATGTCATGACATTTATAGTCTAGGTCTGCGCTTCTGGAGCCAAAATTCTTCTGCAAAAGATGCTCTCTTGTATCCTTACAGCTCCTACAACAAGCCTTCCTTCCTTCATCCTCTCAGCTAAGCATGCAGGAGGAAAGAAAGGAGGAAGAAGGAGACAGGAAGGCTGAAATTAGAGAAGACATGTCTATATCTGCATCTCCTCTCCCATTTCATCATCATCTCATTCTGCAACCAACTTTGGAACAGCAAGTGTAAAAAACCGACACAGAGACGGAGTAAAAGTCCTTACTGAGGTCAGCTCAGACGAGGCCACCCAGATGACGTCCACCAGCAGGAGTATCACAACCCCCAGGGCCATCCGCCTCCGCTGAGCTGCAGAGCTACCCTGAGAGCTCATCCGGTTCATGATGAACACCCACTCCATCGGGACGCTGGGAATACATTTAGAATTGAACATGAACAGGAGAAACCCAGAAATAGGCTCCTTCATGCATAAATAAGTTATTGCTTTAAAAACAAACAATTACACAAATGTAAACACTGTGCCTTATTGTATTATAAAATACATTATATTTAATGTTTCCATCATTTTTTTTGCAGTGCTGATTTACAATAATTGCAGATGAACTTATCTAGAGTTAGAGCTAAAACTGTCTTTGGTTCACTTACTAACAAATAAGTCATTGGATGCCAGCATGAAAACTGTGTTTCACTCAGCATGAATCTCTCTTTCACCGAAGCGCTGCAACACATACTTTTTTTTAACCATTTTTACCAATTTATTTTACCATTTTTGGCAGTGAATTAACTGACTTCAAAAGATATCCAAATACGTCTTTGGCAGCCAGTGAGGATGAGGGCTGTTTTGTGAGATTTTAGCAGTTATTATTTCATCATATTATTGATTATTTTTTAATGCGCAAAAGTTTAATGAAGAATAATGGCAAGGCAATTATAAAATATAAAAATACATTTAAATACAAGAACTTATTTTATACACAATTTATCTGATATTCTATTTAATGATGTAAATTATCATTTTATTCAATATGACATCCTGCTTTTATTAACATCTATACAGTATTTTTCAGTATTGCAACATAGTTTTGTTCTTGTTAACTTAATCTTTCTGTGTGTGAATATAGTTTATTAATTTGATTTAACTGCTGTGTTTTGGGGTTTTTTACTCCATAAAGTACTTTTGCTTACTCTTATGTACTTGGTAAAGTGCTATACAAGTAAAGTTTAGTTAGGTTGGAAAGAAGAATTAGGCTTTGGAGTCTATAGTTTCAAATGCATCCATCAGTCAATGGTGGAGAAAAGGTAAATATACAGTTTATTTCTTGTACAACCAAACTGTTAAGTTGTTTTTGTTTTATTTTGTTGAAACTTTTTAAGATTTATTAAAATCTTCCGGAATAAATCTGATTACAACATCAAATGATAATTGTCACAAGTCTACCAAACGCAGACAATAAATTAATAGTTTTGTTTTTTTCCAAGTGTAGTGTCTGGCAGATCACAAACATTTCCCATTATCAGACTGTTAAATTAAATTAAAGTTAGCAGTTTAGCATTTCAGCCCATCAAGCTTTCTCAATAAAATGTTCAACAGGAAAAAACATCAATGAAAATAAGATGCAGCCTCTTTCAAAACTACACCACGAAGGTTGATGACCGCAATAAACAGTCAATTAAACTCACAGCAAGTTTGCTATTTAATATTAACCACTGAGGGCCGCACTGGGAGTAAAATGTTAGCCCTCGTCTGGTCATAATTCACTCCTGATTCCGTTTGACTAAAGACCATCAAAGGGGAAAATGCAACGACAATCAGTAATGCAAAGCTACTACTCGACAGCCTGGAATAGATCAGTGGGAACATTACGACGTGCATAAAACACAACGATGTCCACGTCTAGACTCACCTGTGTGAACGTGCCAGTAAACAGACTGGTTTATCAGCTGGCACTGGGAGCACTGCAGTGGAGAGTACAACCACTGTAACACAGAGCTGTGCTGCTGCAGATAAAGGTAATATTATATCCCTCTGTTACAAACATTTAGCTATGTTTCAGGTATACAAATGAGCTGCTTCCTCAAATGTGGAAGCTAGGGCAAGTGGATTTACATCAGTAGCTATTAAAACTATTATAGTTCACCCCGATGGTACAGTTTATGTGTGAAATCAATGTTTTATTTGGTTCATTATCGGAAGAAGGTTGTCAATTCCGCATAATAACGTTGCAAGTAGCATAAAAATGGTACTTTTAGCTGCTTTTTATCAAGCTAAGGGCTAACAAGCTTGATTATTCGAAGTAAACCAAAGCGTGTATAAAAGTGGTCTTTTTACCTGAATACGTGAAGTGCTCATTTAATTTGCTGCTTTATTTAACTGCCATTTCCGACTCTGCAGAAAGGCTGACAAAATCTCTGATTTTATGTAGGAGTTGTAGTCAGCCCAGTGGTTATAAACATTAGCAGCCTCCCCTCTTCATTATTATCAGGTGACATCACTTAAAGCGCAAAGGCATCTGGGAAATGAAGTACAACTTTCCAGACTGTGCAGGATTCTGCCTTTACAAAAAATGTATTAATTTAAGCGTTCATGTATAACACCAACACATGTCACATTGATACTATGATTCCAGTATGATTTTCAAAATCAGAAAATCATTCAATTTCAATTCAATAAGCTTTATTGGCATGACTAGATATCACCAAAACCATACAACATTACAAATAAGATATAACAGTCAGAAAAGGATGGGAAAAAACAATGTATATTAACACAAAATAACAGGTCCATGTAAACACATAATATACATGACAACAAAAAGCAGATTGTGTGATTTAAAGTCTGTAGATACATCTGTGTCAGGCTGTGGCATAATCAGACATACTTTAATAAATTGTTGGGTCCAGATTGTGCAAGGGCTGTCCTAAGCCGTCTGGTGCTGCTAGAGGAGCTGAGCCTCAGGACTATCTGGGGATTCTTCTCTATGCTCTATTATGGTGCTATTTCTGCCCCAAAGAGGTTATGATCATTTTTATGTCTGGTGTGATGGACAGAAAACACTTTTAACAACACGAAAAGCTTTTTTCTTTTATTTTTTTATTCTACACTGTTATGTTAAACAAACCTGTTTTTCAGTAGATTTGACTCTGCCCCCCACCAATGCCCCCCCCACCAACTCAGTGAGGTGGTTTTGCACTTGTTAAATCTCAAGCCTCCATTTGCTGAATGTCCCAGACCAGTGGAATCCTGCATGGCACTGGTTCCCACCCAGCATTGCCCACCCTAGGAAACCTGTCCTTTATAGACCCATTTCCTTGACCTCCCACCTGATGAGGACCTGGGAGCGGACTGTAGGACCCATTGCAGCTTTTCAACTTAACTGGCATGTCATTTACCTGCTGAACCAAGCCGTGTCTCACCTGCCGTCCCCTACTTCAGTCATACTCTGTCACTTCTTCAGTTCTTTCTGCCATTTCTGCAACAGTGGAGGATGGAGAAGGCTGGCATGGACTGACAGGTTGTTGTTCTTACTGTGATACTATCAACCACTTCACTGAGATAAGATGTGAGGATGTGAGTCAGACGGCACCAGCAGCATGGGGACCCCCAGGGGACGGTGCTCTCACTGTTTATGTGCTCCTAGCACCTTGGACTTCAGCTACAACTCACCCTCTGTCGTCTGCAGACGTTCTTTTATCGCCCTGCCCTTGCTGGTGTGTGTCAGAAGAGTGAGCAGGATTACTGGGGGCTCATGCTGACGTTGTGGACTTCACATGCTTAGAAGGCTGAGGTCCTTTGTAATGTGTGGAGCTCCACACCACAGTGGCATTGTGTGCTGAGGAGGGAGCTGCACAGGCAGAGACCGGAAGAGACAAGCCTGATCTGTTCTAGGCTGCTTACTGCTCTACATAAGCAGGTGGCAGATGATGACATGATGATGGCCAAACCAAAGTCCATCATGGACAACTCCTCCCACTCGATGCATCCTGAAGCAGGTGCTTCTGTGGAAAACAGTCACACCCACCATTGGTCGCTCCCACCACAGCCATTACACTATGTAACAGCTCCAAGGAACACCCATTGTGTGCAAATCTGTTCCTGTCAATCCCATCACACTATTTTTTGTGCAACTATGAGGAAATGATTTGTTATAATCCTTAACTCACTGTATTGTATTGCTGTTGTTGTTGTTTTTGGCCTTTTTTATTCTCTTGCTGCTGTGAGAGTAAATTTCCTCATTGTGGGATCAATAAAACAATAAAGTCTTATCTTGTATCTTGCACTGCTCTAGTTGTGATTGTAGAGGTGAATGTAGAAGAGCACAGACATAATATAAAGGATAGATGCCGCATTGGTCCGTGACGCGCGAGAATTTCGGCCGCCATCTTGGACCGGTCAGAGCATCGCCCTCTAGTTGAGCAGCAGCAGGAAGATAACAGCACGGTGCAGGATATTCCTGTTCAAATCGGCGGACCGTGGAAGATAGAGCACGGATAATTATTTAAGGAATAATATATAATAAGAATATATAAAGAAATTGAACTAATCTTAACGGATTTTGCACAGGTGGTAGGCCTACTGATGGTCTTTTTCACATTTAATTCACCAATAGGTGAGTTGATCATTTGCAAACAAGCCTAGTAGTAGGTTAGTAGTAGTTTTGTTGAAGAAAGGTAGTTGAAGAAAAGCAGAAATAATTTTTAAGAAAGAAAAAAAGCTTGAGCTTCTTTATATAAAATGATTGTTTGTTGTTTACTTTGTAAACTGTGTCAAATCTAACATTCTTCTTTGAAAGGTTTTCCAAAGAC
>JAVQJG010014997.1:0-15937 GCA_036024015.1 Craterocephalus amniculus
CCCCCCCCCCCCCCCCCCCCCCCCCCCCCCCCCCCCCCCCCGGGCGGGGTCTGTAAGATCTAACACTCAAACCTAATGTAAAGTGCAGCCATTAGCAGCTAATTAATGAATTATTCTAACTTGTATTTTGTCAGATCAGGTCTGCTCAGCATGCTGTGGTGGCATTTTTTTTAACCAATATCTTTGTTAATTAAAGATTTAAAAAAAAAAAATCTATGGAATTTTACAGAAATTGTTTTTGGTCACTTCAGTATGACCATGAAAAGATCTCTCCGAGCCAGAACAGTCCAAATGTAAACGAAGTATTCATTGTTCCTTTCCTCCCTGCCTTTTATCAAGTCCATGTGACATTTTTCTTTGTGTATATGTGTGTGTGTGTGTGTGTGTGCTTTAAGCTGTCTTTTTTTTCCTGAGTGTGTTTTCATGGAAGGAGACAAATGGCAAATGCAAGAAAGGTTGCTTTTGAACCTGACAAGAACGGTGCTTGTGCACATGCGAATCCCTCTTCGTGTGTTTGTGCATGAACACTAATGTGTGCTTCAATTTATCCGAACCCATGGGCGTGTATATTTGTTCGTGAGAGTGTATATATATGCTTGTCTTTATAAGTATGTGCATATGTGTGTCGAGGTGTGTTTGTGCGAGCCCTTGCAGTCGCAGTGTTAGGTCTGGAAAAGTGTAGTGTGTTAGATTAATTGAGCATGGCAGAATTATGACAGCTGTTTACACTAGGAGCCCTACGAGCATTTTAGCACACCTTTTAGCTTTGAGTGCACAGGCTGACAGATGGAAGGCTTTTTCCTTTCAGTGTAGTGGAAAGCCTGAAAATGTCATCCACCAGAGGACTGACCTTGATGTTGAACCCAACCCTCACTCTTTGAACATTGGTCCATTGAAATACCAAGTTAATGAATGCATACTGCAGTGTGAATCTAATTAGAAACAGGTCAAAGTTAGCAAGATGTCTGCACAATCACTATTAGCCAGCCCCTTACTGCGGGCTCGGGTGGCCTAATGGGATGGGGAAACAAAAGCATTTCAGTAGACGTATGCTCAAGGCAAATATGTGATCATCAATGTGATAATCAGCTTTCACACCATATTAAAGGTAGCAGAGACAAATATTTAGGGTATTTACAAGAATCTGAAGTGCTGACCCTGATGGCATCTGTAAAGGACACTACATTTCCATAGGGACTGGCTGTGCAGGTCATAGATCGAGTGTCTCTTTGTGGATAAGTATAATTGCCTGGAAGCCCATGAAGTGCTTCCAAAGTGGAATCCAGCTCTACCCCGGCGAACACAGATTTACACACGCTGAAGTGAACCTTGTAAGGCATTTCAAGGTGCTTTGGAATCCTTGCAGACCTTAACAAGACCTTATGGATATGTATGCACATGAAATTGAGCACAAGTTAGCAAACACAGATACACAGATAACTTGTGTGACTGCACACATGTACCTCAACATGCACTAATCAAACAAACAGTTAGCATTCAGAGATTCCCTAAGAAGTGAAAACACATTACCATCCTGAAGCTGACTTATGCAGTCCAAGTGAAACAGGAAAAAGGTGTTTTGGTGCCTCTGCAATAACAAGGCTTTAGCAGAAAACTAGCCATTTTTGGCTTCCCCACTGGCAAGGGACGTTTACACTTAAGAGTTTAAATGTGCTCAATGTTCAAGAGATGCATATACAGGAGAGATTTCCATGGGGTCTCCCTTGGTTAAACATACACTTCAATCTAATTTCCAGGAGAATGCCTTCAGATATATATGTATAGAAAAATCCAACATGTTAATGCATTTGCACTCTAAATTATCTGACTGTGTTAGCTTTGGATTGATGTGAAAGATTTATGTAATGAAATTGCCATTTGCAATGAATCTAACCTGTGCTTTACTAAAGAAGATACAAAATCTATTCAACAGATGCATGGCCCACTCTTCTCAGATAAGCAATAAACAGGCTTATAATTCATGCTTTCACTTTCCTGCCTTGTTAATGTCTACATAAAAATGTGGTGATGAAGACACATATTAATTTGCTTTTGCTCACTTTCTTTGCAGGTCTGTACGACAAATGCTTCTATGCCTCCAGTGACCGGGGCTGGCTGCTCGGCATTCAGGCAGTTAGTGAATATGGAAACCGTGACCCTCGGTTCTTCTTCTCCCTTAAAACGGACCGTGCCCACAAAGTGACCTCCATTCACTCCAATGCTCGCTACATTCCCAACCAATGGGCCCATGTGGCAATCACGTATGATGGGGTGTACATGAAGCTTTTCGTCAATGGGGCCCAAGTTGGTGTGAGTCGAGAGCAGTCGGGTGATGTTTTTAGTCATTTGACCAAAAAGTGCAAAGTGCTGATGATTGGGGGGAATGCACTGAATCACAATTACAGGGGGGCAGTAGAAAGGGTGGGTCTATGGAGGAGGGCACGAGCACAAAGGGATATTATCAGGGATATGCAGGGCCGCGAGGACCCCGAAGATCTACCTCAGCTGGTAATTCGTGAAATATTCGAGCACCCTGGGCGCAAGTGGCTGACCGTTAAAGATGGTAATTTTCCCCAGCCTGAGAAAGGAGGTGGACGACTAGGGTTACTGGGTGGAGTTGGAACTGTTGAAGGATTATTGGACACAACCCTAGAGCCTCCATCTTGTGGCCAAACTGTATGCGATAACGTTGAAGTCATTAAAAACTATAACCAGCGTTGGAGCTTCCGTCGGCCGAAGAAAGTCCGATATCGCGTGATAAACATTTGGGATGATGCAAGGACCAAGCCAACTGTGTCCGACCACCAGATCATTCTGCAGCACCAGCGGCTTAATGATGCCTTTAGCCCCTACAATATTACCTGGGAACTCAGCATTCACAACGTGACAAATTCCTCCCTGCGCAACCGCTTGATTCTCGCCAACTGTGACATCAGCAAAGTGGGGGATGATGCATGTGATCCAGAGTGCAACCATCCGCTAACAGGCTTCGATGCAGGGGACTGCATGTCCAGCCACCCAAGCCGCTGCCCTACCTTCAAACAGGGGAATGGTATATGTGACCCTGAATGCAACTGGGAAAATTTCTTCTATGATCATGGAGATTGCTGTAATCCCAATTTGACAGATGTGACCAAGACTTGCTTCAACCGCTCATCACCACACAAGTAAGACCGCTCTCCATATTTTGGATTTTGCTACCATGTTTTTTTCCTCTGGTTGTTCTTAAGACTCAAGCAGAGAAAAAAGCCTTAACTAACCACAACATTCTGTGTTTCATTTGATGAATTTCTCTGGCTGACGTAGTGGAGTAATCTTGGTAAACCACCTCGGAAATATAACTGCAGAAACTAATCAAACAGCAACTCTTTCCATACATGTGTTCCTGAATATTTTAATTTAATCTATCTTTTTTTAAATGTCTAGATACACTGTTTCCGGACCATTTGGACTGATGCTTAATATAACCTAACGTCCAGCCTGTATGGCCCAAGAAATGCTCTCACCGACAGATAGTCCAGTCTAGCCTTGGCCCTGTTTAGTGCCTAACAAATGCAAGTAGATGACTCCCTTGGTAGCAAATGTGAAGGCCAGACCACTTGCTTTTACGTCTTCTCTGTATGTCCTCGATCCAGTGAAATTAATTAAGCTATCTTGGTTGTAACAGGGAGTTAGTTTGGATGTACAGACCAGTTTAACAGTATGAGAGGTTAAAAAAAATAGAATCCGGAATGACTTCCCTGTAGCAATAAGAATAATTTCAAAGACACTCTCATGTGTGTCTTGGTGTGTCACTTTCCAGTTCCTAAACATAGAAACAAGAATATTCACAGAAAAACAGAGTACAGAGAGAATGTAAATGAACCAGTCTTACAGTAAAGACGGATGTAAATGTCAATGTGATGTGGACAGGAAGAACTACATTTGATTCAAGACTATACACAACCTCTCACAAAAGCATGCTTTTTAAAAATTGTTGCGGTGACTACATTGTGGTTTTTGCAGATGATGAGTAAAAGCTGACAAAGAGACTAAATCTCTGGTATTTGCTGTAATAAGGTTGATGCCAGACCTCCAATAGCAAAACTGTTTGTTTCTTGAAACACTGAAACTCAACACAGTAAAGTGAGGCATTTTTGCGGACAGCACAGGGGGTCTTTACGGGTAGACCTTAAAAAAAGAGGCAAAAGATATGTTTGTCAGTGTTTCTTGCACTGTCATGTGAGGACAAGAGAAAGACAGAAAAATGAGCAGTCCTAGTGTGTGGGATTGTTTGGGTCTTTCTGATTGCATAAATCGAAGAGGCAAGGCTGTTTCCAATCTTACTTAAGCTTGAAGCATCTTTTTGGCACTATTCTTTCAGTTAAAATGACTGCTAAATAGCTACATGATGACATCTAATTAACAAAAGAAGGAAAACCAGGTAGGTTAACTGTTGCCTCCATTTCTCTGCTGTGACCAGCTTTTTTTTTCATACTTCTCATCACTGCTCATTCATCTAGTGAAGTCTAGCCCATTTAAGCATCATCCACAGGTCGTATTTTTGCTGTTGCAATGTTTGACTCTCCTTGCAGGCATCTGAAAGATGGACTTGTGAAAGGAAAGATACCGGCAAGAGTGAGAATGAAACAAAAAAGACAGGCGACTGCTCAGTAAAAAAAAAAAGAAGATATAATCTCCTCAAGTGGTTGCTTATTTTGCTTTGATTATGGTATGTCTGGAGAGACTATGCAGGGAGCTGCACTACAAACAGTTTGACATTCCTCCTTAATTATGGAATTCTGGATGAACAATGTACTGGGTATGTAGGGAAATGATGGCTGCGAGGTTCTGCATTTATTTTTGCAGCATTTACGCCTGTTATCACTTACATGAATTTGTTTTCAACAGAACCTGGCTAAGGCAGGACACAGCAGCTCTGTGGTTCTCCAGCAGCCTGTCTTCTGGAAATACCAAGGATAATCAGCCCCCCTCCATTCACATCTGGGAAAAAAAACACTTTTTATTGTTATTTTATTTACAGTCATTGCTTTTACATCTTATAGTTTAAGCATTTCTTGATGACATCAGATTTATTTGAGAGATTTTGTATGCTTGGAGCGCAGGATATTTAAAATGATCTCTCGAGTTTAAAAAAGCGCAAAATTGTTTATTCTTTGAGGAGGGACACAGAAAAGAAACAGCTCTCTGAAGAAGTTGTGATATAGAAACTCAATCCATCAGGAAGTTTTTGCAAGCACCTTAAATTAAAAATGCTTTGGAAACAACTCCCAGAATACACCATGATAGATACACAAACTTTGCGAGAAAGATGGAACTATTTCAGCCTTAATATGGTTTTGTGAAATGGAGTTCGGATCTGGCATTGTCAAGGGGTAATAGGTCATCTGTTTTCCCCTCAGCCTCTGTCTCTCTGTCCCTTCCTGGGTCAATATCCCTCAAAGGGGCAGGTTAATGGATGGACCACCTTATGTCCTTCATTCACTCCCTCCTTTTGCTGTGTTCTAGCTCAGCACGGCGAGCTAATCTCCAGGACCCATGAGTTGGGTGTTTTACAGTTGGTCGTCTAAACCTTAAGCCCCCATCTCATAAAACATAATGGAGTGCTTAGGCATAAATACCAGGGCTTTGCACTTCCTCTTTAAAGCCTTATAAAAACACCTGTTGTCAAAGTTTCACCTGCGGGCTGGTGGAAGTCTGAGGTAGGAGTTTTACACAACCAGGAAACTGATGGAGTGTGTGTGTGTCTGAGTTTCCTTAGACTATTGTTGGAATGCAGGGGAGTTACATCTGGCTGTGACGGTATACAATGTAGCCAGATAGTGTTGGTGGTCTTTTTTAAAAACACGACAGACCAGGGAATTCAGCTGATAAACCAACGGTGAAGTAATTGTGGTTCAGAAGTCAGGGAGGGTGCTGATGAAGAGTTCAGTGAAGTACTCCATTAAAAGTATCTATCTACCTCACATTTGGTAGAGTAAGAAACCAAGCTATCTTTTCATGAGTTGCACATGTCTCTAAATCATGCTCTTTTAAAAACTTAATGGCACTTCTTGTGCTTGTATCGTCCTTGGAAGGGGAAGAGTAATTAAATGACTAAGCTTGAAGGTAAAAGAGGAGAGTGCAAGTGTAGTCATAAAGCCAGAGATGAATGATGGGTTTAGGGGTTGACCGATATGATGAAAGGGGAGCCGAGGGCCCCCCTCCAATTTCAGAAGTGTTCTTAACTGAGAGTGTCATTGCCATGCCAGCTCACCCCAGCTTGCCCAGTCTGCTGACCCAGACATATGTATAGGAGGCAAATTCATTGGCTTATATGAATTATAAGTGGATGTAAATGGATGAAGTTGTAATCCCCTATTTAATATGTATCAGATATAAAAGCATTAATACGACACGTTGGGCTGCTTCGTGGGCCGTTGGGTCTCCCAGCAACAGATGCTCTGCAGCCAGGCTTTATTGCAGTGTCGCTCAGTTATCTGCACTCACCTCACCTCTTTAACTTTCCCTTCCACATCTTTCTCGTCCCATTCTCCCTTTTTGCAAGCCTCTGAAAGTTGTTGTCCCAGGATATGTCTAAAGAGTTGTGTGTTTTAATGCATGGAAATCCTGGCCTTCCCAAGTGGCTCATCTAAAAAAAAAAAAAAAAAAAATGGTATGATGTGAGACAAGAATGGGGAAGGGGGCTATGGGATGGAGAAATTGTTGAGGGGTGTGAGAGAAAGAGAAAAAATATCAGGAGCAGGGTGAAAGGTTATTGGTAAAGAGATTTGAGTAAGATATGAACAGACAGATAGAAAGACAGGATGCTTTAACGATCCAAACTCTTCTGATAACAAACACCTCGTGATGAAGTCATTGAGTATTGATCCACTACAGTGGCTACTTACCAAAATGATCTTTACTAACATCTTAATCGCCACGGTTTAAAATCAGAAACAAATGTCCAGCAAAAATGGTCTATCCATTGTTTTAATTAAATTCTTTAACATCCCTTATTCTTCAAATCCCCTCTTGCATGTTTCAGGGCAAGAGACCCAGTAAAATTAAATGATTAGATAAATTTTGATCCCAACTGAAATGCTACTCTCACTCATTGCTGACTCGATCATTTCAGCATCAAACCCCTCTGACCCTGTCTCCCCTCACGCATGTCCAAAACCTCTGGACAAATATTTTCAAAGGAAATAATGAAATTCCTGAAATTATTAGGAAGAGGGACCTTATATCATCTGCTCGCTCGCAGTCTCTCATTCTTCCTCTGTGCTCTTGAACCTGGCCTCAGCGAATGTCCTCTGTTGCTCTTGCATAGGCTTGAGGAGAACATGCTACAACACTGGACCCTTTATTCAAATGGAGGAATGCTGAATCTTCATAAAGTCAAGCTCCATCTCATTTATGATTTTAGGCAAACGCAGGATTCTTCAACAAAGCTATGAAAATGTTAGAAAAAAATGTTGTTGGTAACATTAGTGGAGTTGTTGTGGGAAAATAATCTTGGTGGTTAGAATTCTTCTATAACACTGCCAATACTGAGTGTTACTGACTTTTAAATTGTTTCCTTAAGGCTACATTGAAAATGGACTATGAGACAACATGGTTTTACTTCTGAATTTTAATATTTTATGCAGACACTTGCTTTCCAAACCCCACACTGAAAAACTATTAACCAAACCCCAACTCGTATCCTTAAAAAAGTGCTTAGTTGGTATTTGGAGACACACTGACATGTTTTAAGGACGCAAAATTAACAGGTAAAGCTGTTCAACTTTCAAGTATATCCTAATAATAAAAATAACAATAACCATGATAATAATAATAACTATAATTATACTTGAAAATATATGAGCTCTTGCGGTTGTGAGAGCAGGATAAAAATGGCCTACACAACAGTCAAGTTGTAAAAAATCATGTGTCTTAACCATGATTTTTTAAATCTTACACAAGTGAGGTTACAGCCTAAAGCCGCCAGGAAATCATTAGGTTTTATTGTGATGTTTCATTAACACGAAACCATGGCAACCATGGTAAAATTGCATTTGAATCACATTGCTTAAAAACTGTTAACAACTAAAAACCATGATTATTTTCCAATGCTAAAAAAGCTGTGTTGTTATCAAAAACGAGCATTGAAACACTTAAGAAAAGTGTTTCAATACAGCAGCTCTTTCTGCCACCGACAAGCACATTAGAGCGGGAGTGACGGAGACTGATAATCCCTCTATATGAGATTTACATCTCTAAGTACCAGTAGGACTTCATACTGTAGGATGAAGTTAGAAGTTGTATTTAAGGGTTTGAACAAATAACGGACTTATTGGTCATGACATATGAAAGCACCTGAAAATTAAATAAAAACTGCATAAGATTTTGTTTGAAATTATATCAGTAGATCATCAAGTATGTTGTCATTTAGAAAAAAGAAGTGTGTTTTAAAACTTGATCACTGTGGCATGAAATCCAAAATGTTAGAAACTAAAACTATACATTTAGTCACTTGGATCTTAACAATGGTAAAAGGAGTTACGAGTTACAATTGGTATAGAAAATCCGAAAGTTGTCTGAAACACCCCAACACTTGCTTGTTCAAGCTGTAATCACAAACCTTACATGATCAACACATCCCTTAATCCTGTTGAACATCATGTCACCTTTTTCATGCTTTTTTATTTTTCAGAAAACAGCTAAGTTAATAAGCACGGTTGTGAAATATTTCCAGGTAGTTCACTGATGAATCTCTCTCAAAATTCAAAGGAAATCTACAAAACCTTACAACATTACTGCAATTCAAAACATACCTCATTTTCAGTAAGCCATTAAGTGTAAGTGTACTGTAAATATACAAAGTACTTGCTTGGATTAAGCACTTCACTAAGGTATGCGTCTTTGAAAATATTCCCTTTAATCTTTATATTTGCTGCAGATTACTTAAGTGGAAAAAATGTGATGTGAACAACAACAACAAAAAGAAAGAAAATAACTCCTTTACTCTCACATGTCTGCAGGGATGGAGTAGGCTGAAGCAAAACATTGTCATGATCAGTCTGTGTATTACTTATATTGCAGTATTGATGCATTTATCAAAACTCTTGCTGTCAGTAAGTACCGATTTAAAAATTAACAAAATAAAGTAACAAAATATTATTATTCCACCATTAACTGCAGACTTACAAATGTATGATGGTAAAATAAGCTGTGATCCAGAGAAGTGTGCCAACAGAGTGCATTTTATTTGTTACAGATCATAGTATAGTTTTTCACCAGAGAGAACACATTAAACCAAGAAAGAAAAAGATAAGTGAATGAAATTACTTGCTGTTCTGTTCTACTGGAGGTAACAAGTTTAGCTTCAATGTGTTTAATCCTATAAGGACTTGCCAAATTTGAGTATAAAATACGGAAGACTAGGGGGTCACACAAACTTGGTAAAAATAAAACAAAATAAAACAAAAGAAGATCTAATTTGTGATGGTGGGACCAATGTCGTGTTTTGTTTATGCTAAACTTGTGTTTCTGTAGTCACTGAGTGTATATTTCCAATGTCTTCTGAAAGCCAAAGGAATAGAATAAACTATCATCTCAGCATATGCAATGCATTACTGGTTCTTCCAAGAAGACCGATCTTGCGGATTGTGTTTGCAAGGACCACCAGCCGGGTTTGCAGAAAAAATGTGTTCATAAAATGAATGACAGTTTCACTGCTGGAAAGATATCTTGTTATGATGAGTGATTGCAATCATTAGTGCTGCCGTTACTACTCACAGGGCCTCAGACAAAACAGTATGTCATACATAGGGAGACAGACTACCTGAACAATTAATTGAAGTCTCTGGCTGACATGAATGAAGATGCTCTGAATATGCTTCCAGAATATAAATGCCAGATATAATTAAAGGCAGATTCAAGTAATGATGAAAGATTACCCTCTGGGACTCATATGTGTAAGGCGTTATTCAGTATTTTCACAGAGGTGTTTAACAATCACATAAGCATGTAGGATAAGACTTAAAAATGCAAGTTATTCACAATTTTTCCAACACTGTTGAGTCTATTTAAATGTGGCAAAAGTGTATTTTACAGTTTGTAGACCAGAATGAAAACGTCTAGTTTTCTTTTAGAATATTTTGCTGTCAGATAAAGACATTTTTCTGCTCACCTATTTTTAATTCATATGCCAAGCAGCTCACCCTCGTGTCAAATTACATGCCCAATGGCAACCCAACTTTGTCCATTGAAGGTTCAATACTTCCACACAAAATTTTTACAACTCCCAACTTGTCCAATTGATTTCTATCAACCTGTTCCAGTGGTCGTACCAACAAGTCGTATTTGTCATCACTGACATTAAACACAACTCCATACCTCGTAGTGATTCGCTCTGACTAGCTCAATGGCCGTTTTTTCTACATATCTCCACTCCTTATATCATAAATTAGAGATATTACAGGTTTTGACTTACCACTTTATCCGACCTCTCCTCTTTTGCTCTCATTGGCTGCAGCTCATGCTAGATATTAGTTTGAGAGTCTCCAATATCAATTAACCAAAAAAAGTCAAAGAGCAGTGAACTGAGAAGCATTTAAAGAAAATAAATAGCAAACCGGCTATCATATAAAACAAGGCACATAACTCCAGTTTAACTATATATGCACCTTTTTTTCTCATTCACATTCCCATGTACATCAGAAAAACCCTGACATGCCTCCATTTATCTGTTTGTGGTCTAATACTTTCTAAATTGTAAAAAATTTCCAAAAGTATCACTCAAACATCAGAAAGAATCAATTAGGCTTATGCAACTGTATTGACATCAGAAAACAATTAATTCACAGAACAGGTGAATGAAGGTTCAATGTTTAATATCGGATCCAGTCTAAATCTTGAATTATATCAACTTGATAAGCTCCTCTAAACCACATTTCAAAGTCTATAATGATGTATATAGAACATTGTTGTATTTCTAAAGTGATAAATAAGTTGCTGTAAGTCTATAAGAAAGCCAGCAAGAAGTATTGTTTGATTCAGTTCTGCATTTTAACACAACTATACAGTGTGTATACACACTTAGGGAGCAGTTAAGTGAGTTAAGTGAGGCCATCTTTTTGTCGGTTTTGGATTATGATAATGTTTATTTATCAAGAAACATCTGCCTTCGCTCTAAACCTCAGATACAGTCAGCCAAGTTTTGTTAACAGTGACAGTTATCTATTCATCATAGCGTTTTTAAAAATCCATTCCTGACAGTGGCTTGTAATATGCATCGGTTTTTATTTAGTTTTAACGCTTTTAACAGCAGCATGGTATCATAAATTACCTATCACATTAATTTTATAATCAAAAAGGGGTTGATTAATCCTCCTACCTAAGTCCTCTTAGCTTGGGAGAACCCTTTTGAGGGTTTTAGCTGCACACACATAAACTTAATACATTTTGATAAATGAGAATAGGTTTTATCTGGTTGGTTCATGCATTGTCTTATATTGGTTGTTGAGCTTGATCCTCATAGGTATAAGACATAATATATATAAACATAGCCTATTTAATTTTAGGCTGATTTTGTGCCTGAACCACATCTTCTGTTTTAATTCAACTACCATGCAAACCATTACAATAAAGCAGCAGCAACAACAACAACAACAAAACAGGAATTAAATGAATATGAAGTGTAAAACACAATGCAATGAGAACTGGATGATAGATGAATATTGTTCCTCTGGTTTTCCAAAATTGTTAGTACAAAAAATAAGAAACTCGCTTTTTTGTGCTTCATTCTTATACTTTTGGAAGGCTTGTTTAATTCCTTTTTAAAGAGCCGCATTTGTAGGGAAATGCATGTGTGATGAGCGGCAGAGTTAACCAACCTTAGGCAATTCTAACAAAAACATTTTCTGCTATTGATCCTTGTTTGGTCTCATTTATGGAATTAATTGAAATCAAAAGAAACCAGACATATAAGCAATTCACCAATATTCAATTAAAAAACGGAGGTTGCGAAAAAAAAACATACACAGCCACAACCTCTTGGCACATCCTCCTCATGTTGGTCAACCTGGTTTGACACACGGCCGTGGGAAATCCTCCCAATCTTCAAACAACATTTTGTTGCAAATCAGCCAAAATGGTTCTTTTGGTCACTCTGACACAAACGGCGCTCCAAAACTGATCCTGCAAGTGTCCAATGGGGTTGATGTTAGAAATGTAGGCAGGGTGTTCATCCCCTCCATTCCCAAATTCAGAGGGTAGTCTTGGATGAACTGCGCTCTGTGGGAATGAGCATTGTCATCTTGGAGGATAGAGTTCCTCCAAGAGCATCAACGTTTCTACCAAAAGCTGCTCTCTTATATACAGAAACAGTCACATGTTTGGTTATATCACTCATTCAGAATAAATGATGATAACACAAAGTTCTCTGTGGTCCGGATTAGGAATAAAAAGTAGGTTCAGATGTTTAAAAGTACATGATTAGTGCTAAAAACTGTCTAAGAAAGTAAAACATTAGATAGTCAATAATTGCAGTTCCTGTGATGTCAATAAACAGGGTGTATCAGGGTTGTCAAACAGCCGGATTGTTTATCATGAATTCAGTTTTCATTCTGGTCACAGGAAAGAAAAGCAGCTCTAGACACTAGTGATGAGAATACATTAAGAGTGTTTATTAGTTCGACATACTTGTTAAAACACAACTGGTTTCAACATCTCTGGGTCATACATTCTTCAGGTTTGAGGATCACTGCAATTGCCAGTGGTCTTGAACAGAATACTTCAGGTCATCAGAGACACAACCCTAAGTTCTTTTGTTTCCTGAAAGATGGGACTGTGCACGCTCCTTTGACTATCGTTTTGTTATTTTCAAAGTGCTGCCTTGTTGAAGTCTGTGTTCTCTCACGAAGACTTCATCTTCATTTTACAGTAAAAACTTCTCTTTCTTATTTCTAGAGCCTATTTGGATGTGAAAGAGCTGAAAGAGATTCTACAGTTGGACGGTTCGACTCACCTAAATGTCTTCTTTGCCAATTCCTCTGATGAAGATCTGGCGGGGGTTGCCACTTGGCCGTGGGACAAAGAGGCCCTCACACATTTGGGTAGAAGACAAACAAAAACACCAACGTACATTCATTCATGCATGTAGACTCACATTCACGTTTAGTGTAAATAGATTGTTGAGCTTGAGTAGCTACAGTTCAAGCTTAAAGCCTTCATTCTTCATCTCAGCTCACACAGAACAGGAGATAAAGCAGCTGAGGAGGCTTATTAATAATGCATTGACTTAATCTTACTCCACTTCCACAACTATTTTACACTACATCACTAAAAGGAAGTTGTGTTTTGTTGTTCAGTATGTATATAACTGCATCGTCTTTCCCTTTTCAGGTGGGATTGTGTTGAATCCTTCCTTCTACGGAACATTTGGTCACACAGACACAATGGTCCACGAGATTGGGCATAGCCTAGGCTTGTACCACGTCTTTCGAGGCATATCAGAAATCGAATCATGCAACGATGCATGTTTGGAAACTGAGCCGTCAATGGAGACTGGAGACTTGTGTGCAGACACCAACCCCACGCCTAAATTCAAAGGCTGTAATGACCCCAACCCTGGCAATGAAACCTGTGGCTGTCGGCAGTTCACGCGCACGCCATTTAACAACTACATGAGTTATGCAGGTAAGACTGGGCTGCCCCAAAGTTTTTACTACTCACCTGTGCAAGATTTAAAGCTATGCCAGTCATGCGCAGAGATCACCACAGAGATACTTGATGAGTATATGTGCATATGTGTGTAATTTTGCTGGGAAAAAGCCCTGGAGGTGCATTTTTTTATGTCTCTTGATTTATGCCATTGATGTTCTCTTTTGGTCTTGTTTGAATGGGAAAAAATACTACTAAATATCTGCAGGTTGCTTTTTTTTTAGAATCAAAAAAGTATGAAAGTATTTATTGTTCCTTCTCTTTTCCTGCAGCTCTGTTGGAAAAAGTTTAAACACGTTGCTTACCCATTGTTTTTCCTAATTAACAGACTGTATGAGATTTATTCGAAATCCTATTCACAGACTTCCTCTTTTTTTCACAGATGATGCTTGCACTGACTCTTTCACACTGAACCAGGTGGCAAGGATGCATTGCTACCTGGATCTGATTTACCAGACATGGCAACTGGATCTCAAACCTCCACCAGTGCCAATGGCACCCCAAGTAGTAGAGCAGCATCATAATTCCATCACCCTGGAATGGTTTCCACCGATTTCTGGACAGTTTTACAACAGGTGAAATGAACTACTGCAGATCAGTTGCCAAACAGATGATGATGTGTATGGGGATTGGTCGATGAAGACTAAATACTGATTTGATTTACTATGATGGGACTATAATTTTATTTTGAAATGAATTTTTAGATAATGAAAAATAAGTGTAGTTTTGTAAAGCAGCATTTAGACTCTCTGGCTGCACAGTTGCTGTCCTAGCTACATCTGTATATTTCATACAAGTTGGCTGTTTTTGGTCTGTATCTAAGTTGGTTGCTGTTCCTCCCTGTTGGTTTCCTAGAGAAGTGGGATCAGTGTGTGATAAATGTACGGAGGGGCGAGTTCTTCTCCAGTATGCCTCCAACTCTTCATCTCCACGACCATGCGCTCCTTCTGGACACTGGTCCCCACGAGAGGCTGAAGGTAAAGTGCTATACTTCATGCTACATGGATTTGTGTCAGCTTTCATGACATTGCATCCTGCTCTTGTGGATTGGAAGTTGATTTGCACATCAGCATGTTGTTGGAACACCAATAGTACTTTGGTAATCAATAGCAGTTCTAACTAATGTTTTAGTTACTTTTTTTTTCTATCAAAGCAAATATATAAAACTAAATCATACTCCTGATAATCTGCAGTTTACATAATTATAAATGATTTGAGGTGTATCCAGGGTTGCTTATTTTCCATTAATACTCCATCCACAAGTTTTTTTGACTGACTCAACCTCAAAAAATGCAAATGACTCACTAGTCTGATGACACTTGGGCCGTGGGACAATATGGAAGTATCATGGGGTCGTTTCCCAGTGGATGATGGTGAATAGTACCACAATTCCCACATGAGGGCTCAGGCCTGAAACCAAGGTTGAAGTTCATTGCTGTAAATCCCCATTTTTGAAATTCAGTAAACACTGAAATTAGCTACATTTTTGAAAGAGACCAATTTTCAATATCAGAGCTACAACACAATAACATTCACATGGCATCAGAGATGAAATATTACAGCTATAAAAAATAGTTGTCCCATCTTTGCTCCTTATCTGGATAATATGCCTTCTTCTATTTAGAGCTATGTGTGCATATGGTATTGATATCAACACACAAGTCAACAAAGAGCCTTGTACGGTATTCTCCACGTGCTGTAATCAAAAAACAGCAATTTCCACTTGACTTGTGCATCATGTCCTGCCTCCCATGCCTCTTTTGCCTCTAGACAGATGTTTCCCTGTAGAGAGACAAATCAGTATTCCACATATTTTTTGGAAGAAATGTAAATTGTTTGTTCCTGACTAAAGATGAAAGAAACAATCCAGACTTTTATCAGTCTGAAAGACTGGGTTTTTGATGGCAAAGGCTTTTATCAGTGCACTTGGAAGTGATTTTCACTTCGGTAATGGTAATATTAATGGAGAAAAGTACAATGAGATTTTAGTGCCTCAAATAAAGGGACAAAGTAACACCTAAAATACTTTATTTGCCAGTAGAGCTCGCACAACTTTTGCCAAGCACCAAAAATCCCAAAGCTGAAACACAAAAAACTATCCATCCATCCATCCATTTTCTGAACCGCTTAAAGGAATACTCCGCCCTCAGAATGATGTGCCTTCATTTTGTACTCACCGTCATGCTGATTAACACTCTGGAACACTTTCTTGATGTTCATCATGTAGCCGGAGATATCGGGAGCTTTT
>JAVQJG010015001.1:0-10993 GCA_036024015.1 Craterocephalus amniculus
TTTATCAATAAAATAGGCAGAATACCAGGTTTGTGTTAATAGGGTTCTGTAAACCTTCAATCAGAACCTGTAGCAAATACTGTAGTTTTTTGGATTCATCAGCGCTCGACATTTGACAGTGTTGTGTAAATGCAGCATACTGAATGGAGCAGAGACAGCTGTTGCAGTCTGGATCACTGGATGGTTTTATTTCTGGAAGCTATGGAAAAGTTAAAGCATGGTACAAAGCTAGACTGCAGCCTTTGTGTCAATCTGACAGTAAAACATCAGCCTCTTCAGTCTTCAATTCAGGCTGATTTCAACAGTCAAGAGGTTGACATATGCAAGAGCTGAAGGAGCACCTGTGATTAAGTGAGTGAATAAGACTGTATGTGTCAAGACTTAATCAAACCATTTATTATTTGATTTGTATACTGATTAACACTGCTTCTGGTGAACAGATCTGAAAGTGTTTGACATGAACACAACAGCAGTTTTTACAAATACAAAATAATTACTTGAGTAAACTTCTCTAAATCAAACAAAAAAGTAGAATCTATGACAAACACTTAGCCTACTGATAGGATTCAGCTGAAAGAATTTTGAATATCACTTTTTCTAATCTGAAATAGTCTGGTAGGCTGTTGCTAATGTATGTATTTCATGTTTATAAAAGGGGGAAAAACATAGGTGGATGTGATATCAAACCCTGTGACTGTACAAGATGGCAGCACCCCTTGGCTCAATACATCTTAGATTAAACGATTGAATCCATGGTTTCTAGAAATTTGAGGCAGACACATTTTTAAGTGACTGGGCCTTTTTCAAACCCAACATAAATAACAAAATTAGCTGCTCTGTCTTTCCCTGTCATTTGTTTTTGCCCAGAGATGTCTTTTTAACCTGTTAAGGGAAATTCTTGACCTTGAAGCACAGTTCAGTAACCCCCTGCAAAAACAAACCAGCATGCAGATCATCCCATGTTAATGGGGGCATTCATCATCATTTACTGCTGGTGATACTCTATGATTAATCAGTATGCCACTGCAGCTTTTTTTCCCCCTATCTTTTTTTTGGCATCTAGCATCTCTACTTGCAAAATCTTATTCTTCATTTCAGCGATCTGTTTCACATCACATGGCTGTAAAGAGGTAGAAAAGGATGTGGAGATGCTAAGGAATCGGACATGCATTCCTGGGTCGAAGTCATGGCAAGTCTGTCCAAACATGCTCCATGTGGTAAGAATGATCAGCCTGTGAGAGGTCACTGTTTGCCTCTTATCCTGCTGTTTGGACAGGGCTCCAACAATCACACCGATCTCAGCTCACCAAGACATTTAAACAATTGCCCTGCATGACAAACCTGAAACCCACATTTGTTAGGTATTAACTTTCCATGCAGCAATTTCCAACTGCATGCTGTCTAAATATTTTGGAGAGCTTTAAGATAACTGGTGATCTCAAGGAACATATTGGATGAGTTTGACCATGTGTGTTTTGTTGAGAGAGTATTAACCAGTGATCATGGAAAGGCTAACAACGACAAAATCCTGAATGCTCTGACAGACAGATGTTATTACATTCTGATCACTTGTTCATTATCCGGCCCGAAAAGAAAACTTGGATAAAGTGTTTGTTTTATGTTCCTTTTTCTCCTTTCTTCTTGCTTTTTGTTGCTTTTTTGATGAAACACCGGAAAAAAGTTTCCTCCATGACATACAACATATTTCTAATGTATTCAATAATAATTGAGATGACCATCTTCTAAGCTTCATCAACTGCTTGCAGATTCCCATCATATATTTCATTAATCTCTCACATACATATTTAGTCGGTGTAACTGCATGAAAAAAACGGTCCTGATACAACCACCCCCTCCCTCACACACACACACACACACACACACACACACACTATTTACTATAACACTTATCCTCACTGATTGTTTGCACCCTCTGTTTCTCACATTGCTCATCAGCGTGTCTGTCCGCTCTTGGCCAATCACAGTCCTTGAGCTGTGCCAGGCGCTGGCACACCATCAGCCACGCTGTGGGGAGAGAAAGCCCATGAGTCTACTTTAGTCTTTCCTTGCACTAACAAAAAGGTGGGGATGGGCAAGGGGTACTGGGAACTATCAGTGTCCTTATTCAGCTATTCATCAGTGCCCAGTTGCACCCGCTATACTCAGTCCAAAGACAGATCCTACGCCTTCAATGAATATCACTGCAGAGAAAATCCCAGTATAAAGGGGAAGATAAAAAGGGACTATCCTCCCTTAAAACATGTACTGTGATGTCGGTGTTTATGAGTTAGAATGTTAAATCACTGAAACAGTCAGTCGACTGGAAAGTAAATTGAAAATCAAAATATGGAATGCAGTAATTATTTTAGCCTGAGTGGAGGGGGGAATCTTTAATTAGAGTGAGTTGTCCCTTAGAGCTATCAGACCTTTTCATGTTTACATAATGCATATGCATGGACTGGAGCAATCATCTGAACCCAGATACCAAATTCTGTAGAGTGAAAAAATGAGAGATTGCTTTGAAAGGGTGAAAGCTGATGCTTCGAACAAACATGTGGCCAACATCTGAGATTCGAAACATGTAATATTGATTAAATATAAACAAGGCATCTGATATCCAGAACATTGAGAGTCAAATTATTGCAAATTACTGAGTGGGATGAGTGTTTTTCATGTAAGTGTGAATCATCTTCTCAGATACTAGCAAATGCAGCGCGGCTGGTGTGGAAGCATGTCATCTAACGGCCCCAAGCCTTAAAGCTTTGACGTCTGCCAGCATCGTCAGAATCAGAGCAGGTCCCTGCAGACGACCCAACAGCAATCATAGTGAATAACTCCCCCACCCTCTTTCCTCATCTGAACCAGCAATAATATGATGCCGGATTAATTTTTGTTCCTCTCAGTAAGCTATGAAGAGGAGGGGGGGGTTGTAAAAAAATGCTTAGTGTCCAAAATAATGAAATATTCCATGACACATCCTTATCACCCAAATGAAAAAAATCACATTATCTTCAAAAGGGTTTTAAATGCCCGCCCGCCCGTTTGCTCACAACCTCAAGCTGCATTGGGAATATCAACCGAGAGACAGTAATTCGCTCAAGCGCTTAATATTCAGTTCTCAGCTATGTAATATGCAAATTCATGGGGGTCATTCAGAAGTCACATTGAAAAAAATCCCTTAAACTTAATTTGAGAAGAACTTTGAGATTTTTCTAAGAAAATCAGTCAGTTATGGATAAGGTTCAGTCGAAGTCAAACTGTCAGACTCCTCTAGTGACCTGAAGGGTCCCAGCAGTCCTGACACAAGTTGATCTCTTAAGATTCACTGCTTCTGCACCCTTCTAAGAACCCTACAGCTACCTCATTGAGTGTCTACATCATATAGGAATCAAGTGCAGCAGTGGACAGCTTGTCCTGCGAATGAGACTATGTAGCCTGGAGCCTATGGACACAGACCAATCATGCATTCTGCAGGAGGACAGATTACTTTCTGTATATGTGAAGTCATTTGGGCACTGTTCATCCACATTCACAAATTTCATAACATAGTAACTGAGAGCTCATCTTTCACACCAAGCTGTCCTATAAAAATCAGATCCATGCATCTGTACTTGTTAAATTTTTTTCTTTTGAGGTGTAAACTGAAGAAATGTCATTATTTGAGAGCTTTACAAGTGTGATCTGTTAGTTGTTAAGGATAGGGCCAGTGCTTAATTTGTAAAGTGGGAGGTGCCGGATTGCAGAGTGGGGGCGGATCCGGCAAGTTAAAAGTGATGAACTAGGTGATGGATCCCCCCCCCCCTAACAACCACCTGCAGCGTCTGACCAAGCAACAATGGGTTTCCCTGCAGGCTGCGGAGCGAGCGCAGGCAATTATTCAGAAATATAAAGATTTTAAACCAATTATGAGGCCAAAAACAACACTGTTGCTTCAGCTTTCAGACTTTATAAATGTACAAATATATCAGATTATGCCTCATTATTATTTAATCGGACAGTATAAACGTACAGCACCCTAATCACTTTATGATTAGGGTGCTGTACGTTTCGCACAGCTTCCTCCCTTTCCTGTTCCTTCTGTTTGACTGTTACCGACATAATTAAAGTTAGATTGTTAGATTTTTGGAGTGATCTGGATAATTATTCGAAGATTAAAAAAATATAGGCTATATTCTGGGGAGATCGGGGTAGTTTCACTGGCAGTAAATAAAATAACGTGGAGAGTTCTGTGTCCTCTGACTGCTTCTAGCTTCATGACTTTTCTGCAGCTCAGCGCGCTGCGTGAGCGTGTTTATGTTGGAATATTAATTCTGTGACAGCGCGAGAAGTTGTTGTTCTATAAAGTCCTGTTTCTGTAATTTTATGTGAGAATTATTATTAACCTTATTATTTGAGATGCAAACCTGGTGGAGTTTAACGGACTTGGTCAGAAGGATGGCACTTTCTGATCTCTTATCCAGAACTTGACCTGGTCCGGACCAAGTTAGGCGTCCAGCATAAGTGATATAGCCTACCCCGATCAGAAGTGAACCAGCATCATAGGACGGAAAATCCTGGGTTAACCCTAAAGTTGCGTCAATAAGAGCAAATCCGTCTTCATAGTAGGCTACAGGCCCCTGGTTTTTCTTCGCACTGTTGATCCGCAGGCACGGTTTTACGTTGCCTAAATTCATTGTAATGCATCTAAATTAAGATATTTTGGCGAAGCCTCAATGAGGATTATGAGGATATTTCTAAATGTAAAACATTAGTCAATTCATTAAATTTATTTACAGGGGTGGATCCGATAAGAGAGGTTCCGGATTCAACCGCGGAGGTACCGGATCGGGATCCGGCTTGATCCGGCACAAATTAAGCCCTGGTTATATGTTTTCCCACAATTACCTGGTGACCTCCTGAAATGATCTCACAACCCCCACTGAGAACCACTGGTGCAGATCATAATGGGCCTTAAGGCTGAGCACTGGCACCCTCCCAAGGAAACTCATTTCAGCCACTTGTATCTCATTCTTTTGGTCCCAACACAAACCCCATGAGCGTTGGTCGGGGTTTGAGCCGAGATGGACCAGTAAAGCGAAACATTTAAGAGAAGTATGACTTCTCAAATGCATCTGCAGATTATTTTGACGAGTCTTTTTAGCTTTTCTTTTATCAGTTGCCAGTAAAACATGGCAAACATCCCTCATACAGCTTTAGTTGGATACTTGCTGGTAAACATAGAAACACAGATATTCCCCCCAGGCATTGGCAGACGAGAGTAAATATTGACCAAAAATTAACAGAAGCTGGGGCACCTCATGCTTTTGTCATACTGTCTCAGCGAGTTTTGTTCTTCTTACCTGTTTCCTCTCCAGTCATAACGTATATTTAAAGAAGCAGCACTTTACAAATGACAGGCAAACTTCTGAAGCATTATCTGATGTTGGAATGTGTATGTGTGTATTTGTGTGTGTTACAGAGCCCTACAGCCCGGCAGTGTGGGTGATGATGTTTGTGATGTGCCTGTCAGTGGTGGCTGTCACTGTCTTCATCTTTGAGTTCTTCAGCCCCGTGGGATACAACCGCAGCCTGCAGAGCGCCAAGAGTAAGAAACGCCAATCAAGCCGCCGCCACTGCTCATTTCACAGCATTATTACCAACTTGTCAATTTGTCAGTTATGTAAGTGAGGGAGGGCGGGGGGGCTGATTTAAAGAGGGCATTTGCACACATTATGTAATGTGTCCCAATTCTTTGTATTCCTTTCTTTATTATTTTGCTGAACAATATAGCTTCTTTATATTAACCGAAGCGGATGCTGCCAGTGCGGTGGTGGTTGATTCTGACATTTTTACAGCTCTTGTCAGTTCATTGTTTGTTTCAACCATTTACAGGATGTTTTTTGTGTATTGATTTAACATAATTCATGGGGAAATGTTCTTCGCTTTGTAATGTGCTGACACAAAAGCCAGTGACAGGTGGGTGTTTGTTCATTGGTGGTTGTCAGGTGGGTTCTTTTTATTCAAGTGTTAGCATAGTTCTCTCTCAAAATCTCTATTTTCATATATATTATGTGCTTTACGATTACCTGGGGCAGCTGAGAGACAAGTCCACGGGACCATGTATCCAGTCCAAGTATCCAGAAACGTATAAAAACATCAAACCATATACATTATACATTTTCTTATGTAAACCTTTCTGTATAAATGTAAAGACATGACTTTAGTATTTTTTTATTAGTTGAGTGCACCTGACTGCAGATCCTCATTATGAACTGGGATAAAAGAAGTACCGTTGTCGCTACCTTTATCGTAATTTTGAGAGCTTTATATTCACTTTTCACTCTCAGTGACAAACTACATCCCAGTTTTAAGCCCTACAGAGACAGCACTCTGGGGTCAGGTTTGATGTCGCGATACTGGTCTATTCTCAGCTTCTTTTTGAAGTCCTAACATCAGGCAGTCCTTAAATCACTGTCGCCCAGTTCCTCTAATCATTGCAGTGGAAGTCCACAATAAACTGAATCTGTGCCCCCAAAGGTATGTGGCCATCAGTGTCTATATGATTCTGTGTAATAAGTACTTGGCTTTCAAGTTCTGGGCTCAGACTGTGTCATTCCACTCAGAGGAAAAGTTCATGTGACTGCAGAATCACATTTAAAACCAAAGTGTTTTTTTTTTGTTTGTTTTTTTTAGCAGTACTTTGTTGCAGCCCTGTATTCAGGATTATTTGATTTACTGGTCCAAAGACCATCGGAGAGAATCCCAGTTCAGAAAAGCATTGCATGCATTCCTCTTAAATGAGGATGGAATCTACTGTGTATGTTAAATAAACCAGTAGTCTTTGCTCTTAGAGCTGCTTCTTTGTCTTCTAGATGATAAGCTCAGTTTAGAGCCCCGAAATTCGGCTGCTGTGATCTTGAAGTTATTCTATGAACTCTAAAAATGTAGATCAGTGGATCAACCACACTAGAGTCGGTTCTTTTATTTTAAATAGTTCTGGACATTTGAGTGTTTCTTTCTAAATCCTGTGAAAGGTGCCATACACTACCTTTTTTTCTCATCAGATGTCAGTGAGCTGTTTGCTGTTTTTAAAACTATTATGAGAATATTTCATCTACTGAACCAGATGTACGGTGTCTAAACCTGGTCAAAAAATCCTGACTAAGAGGGTTTCATTGGAGGTTTTCTGTTTTCTAGCTCAGCATTTAGACTAGAGCACAATTTTTGTACTTGTACATGTTTGTCACTCTTAGAGTCGGGTGGGTCAAAGTTCACCATTGGGAAGTCGGTTTGGCTTCTATGGGCGCTGGTTTTCAACAACTCGGTGCCAGTGGAAAATCCCAGAGGAACCACCAGCAAGATCATGGTAAACCCAAATCCCCCACTTTACTGGTTCTTTTGTATGTTTCATTCATTAATCTGCCAGATGATTGGCCACCGATTAACAGGCATGAACTGCTAACATTTGGGTTGAAACAAGTTAGTATGCTACATTAGTGACTTAATTTGTCCCAGCTAGAATATAAATCAAAGATGTTTACCATATATAATAAATGTCCTGCTCATATCAAAACCATGCCAGTGTTAAATTGTAAAGTCATGTGTTTATCTGTGAACAACAGTTTACTGCTTTTTAATATTTGCTGTTGCTCTGTGCCTCACAAAATGAAAAGAAATATCAGTGGAAAGCTTTGAACCTCTGATGTGAAGTACAGCCACAGAAGGTGAAAAACTCAAGTTGCTTTTCCTTTTTTTTCTTCAACCCAAGTGCTTTTTGCTGCAATCTTGATCATCTAAAGAGCTCTTTAGCTGCTTATAAAGGAAGTCAGGGAAAAAGATTATTTTTAGTTCTCTTTTTATAAATGTGTTTTTGTTTTTTTCTGGATGTCATCATGTCTTTTTGCTCATCAAACCTTATTCTTTACGTCAACTTAATGTTCAAAGGAAAATCCACTGAACAGACTTTTAAGGATGAGATTTACTAAAAAAGGCAAATCAGCACATGGATGCAAATCATTGACATCCAAACATGGTCATCTAGTTAATATCAAAGACAGTAAAGCTATCTTACAATATGAAAATATGTTGTCTGATTAGAAAAAAAATTTATTTAGATCAAAATAAGAAGACAAAATGAATGTCTTTGGGCAAATAATAAAAAAAAACCTTCCCAGAAGAAACGCAGATGTGTTTATAATCAGATGACACAGATACATTTTGTTTGTTTTAAACACAGGCTGTTATGCTGTAAATAAACAAAAAGTTGCATAATTTACAGGTTTAACACTGACGTGTCAGGTAAAAACAAAATCCGTCATGCAAAAGTTTATAAATGCTTTTTTTTTTTTTTCTTTTACATTAAAAAGTTATTGCATGCACAAACACAGTAATTTGTATGATTCACCTAACTGCTCTCCTTGCCTGAATTTCATGCACAAATGTAGTGTTCACTTTTTTGGGGGGCCGGCTTATCACTGTTTCTGTTGGAGTAGCAACTGTAGCAGAAATTTTCAGCTACTTAAGGGTGCATGTGCCAGCCTGTTCTACAAGAATAATTGACAGTTTTGCATTATTGATATTGAACATTCATTTTGATCACAATTTCAGATGTCCAAAGGTTGTGAAACTCAAATCAGATTCACTTTAAGAGATGAGTCTGTCCTTCAGCATTCCCGTTACAGCCTTTTTAATGTCTCAGTTGTCAAAGCTAGGAATGCATTTTCATTTATTCATTGAGTAAATTATGCAAATTAACTTTTAGCATTAAGATGGAGTACTATGGATACAAAAAGCACCATTCATCACTCACTCAGAGTGCTTCTGCTAATCCACGTCTTTCACTTACTTCCTGGCTAAATGTCAACAGTGCAGCATGAAGCAGCAATAAAGGTATCACTTCTCAACAACTACACATTTCCATGTGTATCTCACCAGCTTTTTACAGTGAGCAGTGAGAGTAATTGAAATAAATTTTCTTCCTCCGAGGCAATGCTACTGTACATGTAAAATATTTAGTATTTCTGCTCATAAATGACTGAAAACATGCCTATAGCTCCTAGCTAATTTCAGATTTTCAGTCTGATGCCTTTGGGAGATAATCCAGTCTGTTTATCTTGATCAAAGTTGGTTGCTTATTTAAAAGAAAACATCTCTCTTTGGTCGTTACTGCATGCGGATAATGACAAGAGTTTGTGGCAAATATCCAGGCAAAAAACAGCGGGGCATCAGCCCATTCTGTGCCATCTGCTTCCACTGCCATGGGCTTTGGCTGTGCGTTGTTGTGATACACACTGAGTGATCCACTCGGTGGCCTCTGGAGCTCCAAACTATTAAAGGCAAAACAAATTAATTAGACTGTCAGAGACTAACCTTGAATTGCACAGAGTGACAAAAGCCAGCAGAGTTTCCTGTTTTTCCCCCGTTAAAAGCCACAGTTAAATGTTTTTTTTAAATATTTGCCAAAGAGAAGCATATTGAAGCCTTTTACATGTTATGCAGTGACTGAGGGCTGAATTATACTAAGAACCAAATGCATATTTTAAGGAAGTATGTGTACAATGGCTGATGTATTCCTCAAACATTTACTGTATGTAGCTTGTGATGTTGCTACATCAACCCAACTGTCAGAATTGACCAATGTTCAGGGTTTGTTAAAGTGGAGGATTACGGTGTGTTCAGGAGTGTAAAAGAAAAAAAACATTATGTCCTTGGAGAAATTTTGTCACTACCATTATTATAGGCTTAAGTTTGGAGGATACAAGCCAAGAGTTGTAGTTTGGGACATTTTCAGAGGTTAAACATGCCGGACTGAGAAACGACTCGACACACAAGGAAGACCTTCAGCTACAGCTTTTTTTTTGTAATTGTCAGATGAATCTGAAAATACGTTGACTCTTGTCAGGCTCAGCCATCACTGCTTTTATTCCACTGTTCTTTCTCCACCAGGTGCTGGTATGGGCCTTCTTTGCTGTCATCTTCCTGGCCTCATACACTGCCAACCTGGCTGCATTCATGATCCAGGAGGAGTACATTGACACAGTGTCAGGGCTGTCAGATAAGAAGGTACGATCAGGGGCGGATGGATAAACTGATGGATTGATTGATTGATTTACACGCGTGCACACACACACACACACACACGCACACAAAATAAGGAATCAGTCAAGTCAAGCCTCAAAATGACCAGTATACATGCATAATTCTAACCTGAAAATGAGGCACAGGAGTGATTAAAGAAATGTGATCATGGAACAAAGTGGTTTTATTCTTTTTTTTGTCCACTTTTAAAAGGATAAAACAGCTTGAAAAGGTAGAAAGTGAAAAAAAACACACTTCCTTCTGCTGCCAGTGTGTTTTGTACAGTTTCGATAGATCCCCCAAACTGAATCCTGCTGCTGTGACACTTAAAGGGAACGTATCATGCTTTTAAATCCTTCCTTTTCATATGTAAATCATTTATTTATGGTTTATAGGAAGTAAAACTGCAATCCTTTGGTCTGAAATCGCTATTAGTATAGCTCCACACACTCCTTCTAAACCCCTGTTCAGAGGTGTTTCTTTACAGTCAATGAGAGAGATTCGTTTCTGTCCCATCTCTTTAAATTTAACCGAGACATTTCACGCCCCGCCCCCTTCCAGGTCACAGACCATTCTACTCGGTTCGTCTCCACCCCCTTCGGCCATGTTGTAGTTTTTAGCGATTCGGTTCTGTACTGGCAGAGAAAGTAGCTTAAAAGTAGCGCCTTCAATCATTTTGTCTTGTCAACTCTCAACTTCTGCATGACTGCGGTTGGACTACAAAAATCGAAGCGAAGGGGAACATGGCGGATCACGAAACTGTTTACCCGGAAGTCCATGACCATATTTAGCGGATCCGCAGCAAATACAGCGATGTAATAGATAGAAAAACGTAATAGATAGCAGTGAAAACAAAACGGACTGAAAAATATGACCGAAAAAGAATAATAAGATTTATATGCTGCACTGGAAGTGAATAAATTACATTTTTCTGCAA
>JAVQJG010015013.1:0-13277 GCA_036024015.1 Craterocephalus amniculus
CACACAGCTGCCCTGATTGTTGATAAGGTGGTGTTTAAATAGGCGGAGAAGCAATCAGGACTGGCCAACCGATGTGGAGGGGAAGGAGTAGTCCACCAATCCTGGAGGGAAGGTGTAAGAAGGGTGGAGCAAGATGTGGATGAGGAAGTGAAGCTGGAGGAGTAGCCAATTCTGAGGGAGCTGTGGCACAGTCCAATCTGCATAAGGCCCTGGCAGGCCTAGGGGTGTAACAATGACATATGATCACAAATATAGTTTTATGCATACTCATTGCTCATGCATCTATAGTACTCTTCACAATACTGTGTACTCATTCTCTACTATGCATGCAACCAGCAAATGATGTCAGCAGATATGTTTTAAACTTTAAAGACTCAAACACTCTGAATCATGGCTGCTTTATACTTTGTGCACAGTCCTCCAAATGATCTGTCATATTCTTCTCAAAAACCTAATTCAGTTTCTGATACTCCACATAGAACATAGAGGAGAAAGATGGGGAACACTGAATTGGTATAATGCAAGACCAAGTGTAATTGGCTCTATAGCTTCCTGTTTCCAAAATCTCCTGACAGCAGAAAGGAAAACTAATCTGAAAATCTAAAAGCAGCAGTTCTGCTGCAGCAGTAACTTATGCATTACAAAGAAATCTCTCATTATGATTTAAATTCCAGTTTTGGCTGCTGTATATTAATTGTTCAATAGTTATTTCATGCGAATATAGTCTCCACTCCATATGCTGTATGTTGAAGTAAAGAAGATTTGTCAAGTCGACATATTGAGTCCATAATGGGCATTTCTATAAAATGTTGTCAACCTCGCATGTACGTCCAGTACCATTGAGAATGATTTTACATATAAAGGTGTTGGAGCAGGGAAACACTGGAAACATGCAGGACACTGGCCCAAGAGGTCTGATGTTAGTGATATGGGATATGATTGTGTACAGTAAGTGTTAGCTATGAAAATGGTACATCATATTAACATATATATTCAATTTCTACTACAACTAATGTTCTACATTAACAGTAATATATATTAACAGTGTTTCTCTATTAATTTCAAAGCTGAGATATGACAGCACACTCAGTGAAAGATACAAAATACAGTTATTTATATTAGATACACGCATATCATCTGCCAAAAGCTGAACACTTGTTCTAATATGTGACACTTACAAGTTGTTGTGTAAACCAAATAGTAGTGGGTCATGCAGACTTTTAGATATTCCTGTTTTTGTTTTTTAAAAAGCCCTGTCTAAGTGATTTAATCACTTTTCTAACCTTATATTTCAGCAACTGCACCTACAGGACAAGCACTAAAATGTCAATGACTGCACTTAAAATATTATTATATTGTGAAAAAATTTGATGCAAGGAGGACTTGCATGTGGGCTTCTACAGCTTACTAAATACACACTGCTACCTTTCTAGGGAACATCAGGAGGACATTAACATTGCTGTGGTGATTCCAAAGCAGGTTACAAGGTTATAAATTATATCACACAGCTTTTATGGATAAAGTAAAATGGCACATTATTACAGGCCCAGTGTTGAGCTAAGCAGTCCCTTAGGAAACATAGACTGGCTGTAGGAACTGCAGCTGTCTTTTTGGTATGCGTGTATGTCTTCCAGTCCATTAGCTTCCTTGCCACAACTGCCTCAGCAGGTTCCCATCCCATTAAATACTACGCCCTGTCGAACACGGTGATCAATAATTCTGTGTGATACCCAGGTGAGCAAAGGTGTACAGGTGTATATTTATGTGTTGTATGCTTCCATGCTTCAGTGTGCATGTGTTATTATTGTAAGTCAGCGTGTATGTTAAAAACTGTTTGGCTGCCTAAGTGTTTTACAGAGAATGTAGCAGATGTCTGTTCAAAGTTGTGTGTGTGTGTCATGTATGCAGGTTGCAGGATTCTTTAATAAATAAATGTATTTATTTTTATGCAGGTTAACAAGCCAGCAACCATAACAGTCCTTTACATTACAACCCAACACAGTTTGTTACAGTACATCATAGGTTTATGTAGGGGCACTCAGAAAGCAGACCGTTGAATGGGCCTTTCCTTCACCTGTGACCCATCTGTCCATCAAATTCCATAAAATGTATTTAATTTATTTTCAATTACATACCTACAGTAATTCAATGTGAGAGGTAAACAATCGGCACCCATTTGGCCAAATATGCATATGTTTTTTTTAGCTAAAACAGAATAATTAGATAAGCTCAGTGTACCTGTTTTTGTGTTATTGATCCTCTGCACAGTCTTTCTGAAAATGAATAGCAGGTTTTTACCCAAAGCTTTGGGATTCTTGTCTGTAATGATGACATAGCTCTTCCCTAATGGAGCTTGGGCCTTGACTTACTGTATGGAGCCTGATTTACTAATCAGTTCATTGATCAGCTAGTTGATTGATGCTCATTCGACCCTCTGGCTTTTTATTCTAAGCTTTTTGAAAGCTGTGCAATCCTCTCTCGTGCTCTGTTCATCTTTCTCCCATTCCCTCTTGCTCTCTCTCTCTCTCTTTTCCCTTCCCCACTGTCTCTCCATTCTTCCGTGTCCAAAACTCTGATGTCAGACTTTTACTTTTCCCCTTGAAGGGACTGGAGCAACCTATCTCGCTGTATCCCTGACACAATAAAATATCACACTGCGGGATTGAAATCTCTCGCTCCTTCAAGCACCAACACGTAAATCTCTTTGCCTGATTGCAGGCAGCTGCCCAAACATACACGGCCATTGCTCGGCGGGTAGATGTCATTGCTTTTTTTTTCCTTAAGTGAGAGAATGTGCCGTTAAGTAAATAGGCTCCAAATGGAATTGAACCTTGAACCCTTCAAAGGTTGGACAGAGGGGAGACTGTCCAAGGGAGACTTGTAAATCTGTTCAGTGATGGCTTATCTCAAACACCCAGCATCACCCCTAACCACCATCCATCGCTTCAGCCTCGGCGTGAATAGGGGCGTAAATCGCAGCAGCTCTGTGAAACAGGAACAGAGTCAGGCGGCACTTTAACAGGCATGGTTGTAAAAATAATAGAAATACATAGATGACAGCACGACAACCCTAGCAGACTGGCATATTGGAAAAAAGTTGTGGAAAAAAGGGAGAGAAAGGCATAAAAAGAAGCAAAAGCAGGAAAGAAGATAAAAAAGGGAAGTGTAGAACAGAAAAATTTCAGAGTCAGAGATAAGAAGTAGGGAGGAGAAAGTGAAATCAGGAAGAGTCAAAAAGAGTGTGAGGAAGATAAATTAGTCAGGAGGAGACCTGTACATTTACGTCTATTCACCATAAATCGTAAAATTACTCCTGAGGCCTTGTCAACATGCAAACCCGCTGAATGACAGCTTAATGATTGGCACTTAGAGGGGAGGAGCGGAGACAAGTTGGGTGCAGAGATGGATGGATTTATGGGAAGAAGGAGGACTTAATGAGAGAGGGAGCAGAATGGAGATGCTTAAGGATGGAGACGCTTCAGGATGAATGATTAAATGGATACATCAGTGCGCATATGGATCACAGGATGGATGAACGACGCAGAGTCAAAAGAGTCACAAGTTACTTGTAGTTTTTAAACCTGAAGCAAGTCTTCTATCATGATGTAATTACCCTTAAAATGTCTCACCCTTTTGATCACTGCTTCTGTGTTACGTTTCTAAGAAAGTTTCTAAGAAAGTTTCTAAGAAACATGAGTCTTTGGTAAGATTTATTTGAATAGGTGTCATATCATTGTACATGGTGAATACAGATGCTAAGCTGCAAAGTTGTCAAAGTTAACTGACACATTTGCTAGTGCAGCTTTTGTACTGCTAGAGGGGATTACATCAACAGAGTAGCCAGCTGACACTTTATTCCACCAAAAAAAACACAAGTGACTGGAGAGGACAAAATTGTGTTGTTTCATTACATTGTCATTTAGCTGACGCTTTTATCCAAAGCGACTTACAATTCAGTTTTACTGGTGGTGCCATCACTGTAGGCAAGGAGGGCAAGGTGTCTTTCCCAAGGACTCGTCAGGTAACTGAGGTGGGAGCGAGATTTGAATCACCACCCTTCACATTATTGAATGACCCCCCCTACCACCTGAGCCGCTGCTCCCCTCTTCAAACGAGAGAAACAACAGAGCTGCCAGTGTAGTGTCTGATAATTAGTAGAACATGTTCAGTATAATCACATTTAGATGTATCAACTAAGTTTGGTTGTACTGGTCTGTTTCTGTAAGTATCACATGAACTCTATGACTTGGGAAGGCCCCACAAACCCCATGTCTTGCATGTTTCACAGATCTCATGAGTGATTCCAGAAGTTAGCTTTGGAATGCCTTTGTCTCATCTCCCTATAAGAGAAAGCTGATGCAGAATGATATTAGGATCTTCACATTGTCCTTCAAAGTCCTCCCAGATTCTGCAGATCTGCATTGATACTAGACTGGTTGTAATAAACAAATTCATTCATACTAAAAAAATGAAAGCGCGAAAGGAGGTGAATTAGTGTAGAAAATGACTGAGATCACTGTGGGGATACAATAAGAAAGTTGAAATATCTACAAACAGGATCACTTATCTGTGGCTGCTGTGTTGCTTGGCGTTGGCTATGGTTTATTCAATAACTTGATTAAGTTTAGGGGAAAAAATTCAATTTGGCAAGTTAGTAAAACTATCAAAAAGCTACTCACCTCTTTGTCCAACATGTGACAAAGGAAGTCATAATTAAACAACAGTGATTGCGGATATCATAGAAAGCATGACTTGACCCAGTTTTTAGTGGAAATTCCATTGCTTCACTTGTGTAAATTCCCTTTTGGTTTTATGTCCATGCTAACATACTAACAAGCAGATATCAGCACACTAGCTATTTTGAACACGCACATGTAAGATGACATTATTGGAAGAACAGAGGCATGAAAGAGTGAGAGACAGAGAAAGAAATAAGACTCAACATACGACTGACTTTTACTGTCTGGAGAACGCTCACAGTACACATAGGATGCAAAATGTATGCTTAATTAGCTGTTGCTAGGACTGAGAAAATCTGCCAATGTTCCCTTGTGTCTCTTTAAAAGTTTTGTTTGTTTTTCAGATATCAATTATCTCTGGTAAGAGCTTTATTTCCTTTGACAACCAACTGTTAGAAAGTCAAAGTAATTTCTCACAAGTAATGAGTAAAGAGAGCATTACAGACTAATTATAAGGATAAGAGGATGCCAGCAGGGTACAGGAAGAAAGAACAACAAAGTCAAAGAAATAACAGACAATACCGAAAAACAGCTCTCAACAGATAATAACAAGAAGATTTTGCTGTTGCCTCTTTAAAAACATAACTTACTGTAAAATATCATATGACTGATATAACTGATTTAAAATGAGTAATTAAAGATTGTTGCCTGGTTCTACATGTAATAAGGGCATGGCAAAGTTCTCCATAAAAGTTGTTTTGATGCCATTGTATTGCTCTAATCCAAGACAGTTAACTCTGGCCTGCAGCAGAGACAATACAAGCCATTAACAACACAGGCTGGCTATAAATACTGATGAGACGTGGCAAGCTTTCAAATTTAGCCTTCACTTAATTTATTTTCTAAGTGTAGCTTTAGGTGCTTTGCACAATGCATTTTGTAAAGCAATGCCATTTGTATGGCAATTTGGCACTATTTAGGAAAAATAATTATGACACATTTAATATTTACTTTAGCAACATCAAGAAGAGAACACAGCTACAAAAAGAAAAAAAAAAAATTTTCACATAAGCTTCATGTAATTATTCATATTAAAGGAATATTGTGATTTGATCTGCATGTGGGTTTAGCACTTTTTTAATCCCTTGGCACCCTTGTTCTGTATAATTTCACTTACATACAAAACAAAGCGAATGCTGATAGCAGCATTTTGTTGAAGTTTTCTGCTGATATCATAAAGTATTCGCCCATAATTACAAAGAAAAATCTCATATTTTAACAACCCAACTTTTCAATATTTGTATTGACATGCACACTCTTGACATAAATGAAAAAAAGCACACCAATGTTTCTGCCATGGTTTTATCTCTAAACCCCTGAATGCACGCTCCATATTAGCAAGCACAGAATACTTTATTCTTTAGCATAATCCACAGAAACATATACTGTATACCGTGCATTCACGCATTAAGACCATCTTTCTCCTTTACCATCAAGACAAATGCGTTTGCATGCGTACACAATATTTCCCTACTTTTTCCCAAATACACACTGAGAGTTTTGCTTGAAAAGGCACAAACACACACACGTGCTGGTTGGATGGAATGATAAAACACAGTATCAAAAAGGGACCTCTGGGGAAAACTCAACTAAATCAGTTTATGTAATGAATCGCCCAACAGACTGCTGCTTTGTGTGTGTGTGTGTGTGTGTGCATATAAGGCCTTAGACCAACACAGTTTCATAAATATTGAAGAGTTATCTTAATGCTTTCATTATGGTCGTGACTCACAATGGCCAAGCTTTGTCCTTTTGACTCTTTGTTAAAGGAAGCTGGCCCTCTCTCAATCTCATCTGCTTATATTATGCCTTGGTAGCCAGCTATACCTACCGCCCAGAATTAATGATAAGAAAGGAAAGGACTGTGTGTGTGTTAGTGTGTGTGTGCGTGAGAGAGGGAAGACCACATAGTAGGGAATGGGAAAAGGAAAGAAGAAGGAGAGCACATTGAGAAGAGGGACAGGGAGGGTGTTTTGGTTGACTGGATGAGACATGCGCACCAAAAACTATCCATGAATATATGTAAATATGATGGATGTGTTTGGGTCTAATTTCTCCAGCTGCCTCAGATAACCCCATGTGAGGCATATCCTGATGAAAACTGTGAAAAACTTACTGTGATATCCGTCTTCCATCACAGGGCCGGTTCCTGCTGCTCTGTTATTTCAGCTACTTTAAAATGAAGCAATGAAATTTCCACTTTTTTACTGAACGCTGACTGAACTACTGCTCCACTCCCAGAAGGAATAAGTGGATAAAAAAAGAAAAGAAAACAACTTATCCTCTCTGTGGAACCACAGAAAAAAAAAATTCTTTCTTTTTAGTAAATGCGGTTAAATAACATGATTGAAATTAATAGTAACAGTGCCAAATACATGCACTGAAGGATGTTCATCTTCATTAGCCAAGGGTCTAGGATCTACTTTTTTGTATCGAAGCAGTTTTAATTGAAAGAAAGAACTGATGTATTGAAGCCATTGAGTATCGACTTCTGTGTAACAGAGTTCAGGTTGGATGCATGGGGATGCAAAACAGATACTTGAACTTGAGAGCTTGTTTTCCATTTCCCATTTTAAATTGAAAGTCTTCATTTATTTGAACCGATACATACTTTACATGTGGGAGGCCACAGCCACTATTATTCAGTTCATCTTCAGTGAATGGGTGGATGAGCAGTCTTTTGAGACTTACCGCTTGTGTGCACAGATTAAAGAAATGCTCGCCTGACTCCAAGATGAAATATCTGAAACTTTTGAGATGGCAACAGAGGATTTTGTTGCTTTTTTTTAAATATATATTTGAAAATAATAACATAATTAACATAATTTTTCCAATGACAGAAGATGGAGAAGAGATTCATCTTGACAGGATCGTTGTGTTTCTGATCCATCCATCCATCCATCCATCCGAAGAAGCCCAGACTTCCCTTTACCCAACCCCATCTTTCAGCTCCTCTAGGAGTTTCTGGAGGCGTTACCAGGCCAATCAAGAGACATCCTTCTGGGACACTTTATGATGGAGGCATCCAAACCAGAATATATTTAGCTTCTATTGATGCGGAGAAGGAGCAGCTCTACTCTGAGCCCCTCCCACATTAGTGAGTTTCTCATCCTGTCTCTGAGGGAGAGTCCAGGCACCCTGCAGAGAAAAGGTTTTTTGGCTGCTTGGATGTGCGGCATGGTTATTTCAGTCAGCACTCACAACTCATGAACAAAACACAGATATACTTGAACTCCTCCACTTGGGGCAGATTCTCATTCCCAACCCGGAAAGAACACTCCACCCCTTTCCAGTTGTGAACGACGATCTCTGATATGGAAGCAATGATTCTCACCCTCGGCTGTGAATTGCCCCAGTGAGAGATGAAGATCAATGAAGACAACAGATCCATAAACCATTCCTGAGGCCATCAAACTGGATCCTGTCAACACCTGGGCTGCACCTACAAATTCTCTCCACAGAAGTTGTGATCGGAATCAGTGACAGAGGACAACCCTGGTGGAGTCCAACCCTCACTGAAAACAAATTCAACTTATTGCCAACAATAGGTACGTTTCCATTACCCCTAGATTTGCACAAAAACCTAAATATCGCAAAAGAAATCCTTTAATGGAAACAACCCAATTTCGAAAAAACTCAAAAATATCGCAAAAAAAGTTTTACGCTTTTAGGAGGTGGTTTTTCAGACGTATCGAAATAGAATTTTTTCGCTAAAGTGTAAAGGAAACACTTTTTACGCATTTGTACTTCACTGGAATTGACGTGGGGCGTCGTGTGACCAGCTTGTTTATAGTAATGATTACTCGGAATGCATGAATGGAGGACAAGGGAATCTGTTGACAAATAATCAAACAGAAAAATATAAAAGTCTTATTTGACAAGTGCAAAGATGTTGGAAACACCCTGTTTAACTGTTTTGATGTTTTGCAGCGCGGCGAGTTTGGAAAGAAGATGGCGCAGAAATTAACTGGTGGAGAGAATAGAAGCGAGAAAAAAGGAAAAGAAATATTGAATGAATGAACATTAAATAGATACAAGACATCAGGTCTCCCTGTTGAGACTTAAGGCTTGACATCGCCAGATGCGTCTGCTGTGACATTGCGGTGTGTAGGGATACTCGGACCCAGCAAGGCTGTATTTGGAGTAACGAAAGAGATCAAAGGTGGTGTACAGGTTGTGGGGGGCCTCCATACCATCAGGTCTCAAATGACATGGAGATAGGAAAAGTTTCAGGAGATAGAGGCAGGACAGCTGCACGCTGGAACTGTCCCTAAGCCTCCAGGTTAGGAGTGCAATGCGAACTGTGGCTCAGTTAAATAGAAAACACAATTAATATTAGATTTAATAGCCACCTAGCAAAATTTAGAATACGATGTTTCATTTATATAAATTCCGGTTGAATCCAGGTGTCCCTTTCATGTTGTGGTTATTAATATATTTATGAATGAAAACTAAATGTGCTGACTCCACCGTTCATCACAAAATCAGACTGATGTCGTCTGCATTCCTGCAGAGGCTGCTTCCGCTGTCATCCAGACGCTGCAGCCAGTTTCCACCTTATTTGGGTGGGTAGGAGGCGCGATCGTTATCGCCTCCTTTTACCAAATAAGCAAAATACTTTTGATCATGCAGTTAACATTCGCAAATCTTTAATAGATTTGCGAATGTTAACTGCATGTTAAGGCGAAAAATGTTTTTGTAACTATACATCTTCTTCAGAGTGCGTCCTCGTGAGATGAGATTTTATGAGAAGTGCAGCTTTTGCGCAACACACGATGCAATGGAAACACCGGCATATTGCAACTGAACTTTTTCAAAATTTCAAGAATATCGCTTTTATTTAGCAAAAAAATGTTATGGAAACGCAGCTAAAGTCATTCCTACAGAACATTTGAAAAGAACCATGCTGGACCAAATATTTCATTTAAAAACAAGACATTCAAAAACAATCATAAAGGCGAATCCAATCAAACTGAGTAACAACAAATTAATTCAAATAAACATGCTTTGATATTTGGGTAATTTACCACCCTACCTAAGCGGATGTTTGTAAATTTGACATATCAGCCATTTTTGTTTAAGTTAAAGTACTCCTTGGGCCCAATTTGTCAACTGTGCATAGAAACTGTTCTAAATTTCATCCTACTAACAAACAAACATGTGTATCAGTTGGCTTTACATGTTTATATTTAGGACTGTCGATATGACGTGAACTGCACACATAGCCCAGTTTCATTGTCAACTAACTTTTATCTGTTAGTTTCAGAGAGATAAACTCGGTCCGGTAAAAAGACGCTTCCGGCATACATCATGTAATGCGGCTCTGTGATGAACAGGGAATGTCCAGCCTGTCTCATGGAAGGGACTAAAACCATTTTATTGAGATGGTAATTAAAGAATTTAGCTTTTTTTAACCTGTGGTCTGTTTTCATCTTTCCTTTCACACATGTGAGTGATGGACAAAGGAATTTTCAAGATAGCTCTAGTATTTAGCCGGGCAGGCAGTATTGGGCAACTCCTCGGATGTCTGGAGAACTTTTGTCGAGCTGATACCTCAACCTCTGAGGTGGTACCTGTCCAAAAAAAGCTTTTGGATTTTTTGGTATTTGAGTGCTAGCTCTGTAAACCTGTGAAACTGTTTGAGAAAACTCCTTTGCTTGAGACTCAAACTTATCAAACTCATCTCTCAGACCTTCAATGCAGTTCCGTAAGGATCCTACCATATCCACAGCTTTAAGTCCAGCTCCACCGACTGCAAAGCTACACTTGCTTTTTCAAAGCGCTGAAGAATGCAATGCCACAATGTGCACATAAAGGCTGTTTCAAGCTTGTCCATTTTTTTTTTTCAAATGACCTTGCTTTATTTCTTGTTGCTGCGTTTTGGTTTGTGTCATTTACGATGATCCTCAGCGATTTTTGAATGTTTGTAAAGTTAATATGCATTGCTTGTGTGGCATCTGCATGTGCAGCCCATCTAGTGTTAGAAAGACACTTCAGTGTTTCAATGCGCTTGTTTGCATTAGGCTGCAGTCCATCTGTCACTACCATTCACCTTGCTGTTGACTTAAGCTGGGTTTATACTCGCGCGTAGCCTACGTGTGGTGGGACCCGCGGAGGCTACGCAGACCCTCTGTGTGTTTATACTCCTGCGTAGGGAAACGCGCCGGGTCGCGGGGGTTTTGCGGCTGTACAGGCAGCGGTAGGCTGGTACCGGTCAATAAATTCCGCCACGTGGAGTTTTTCAGTGCTTCAACATAAAAAGATTACAATCTATTGAATACATGCAGTGATCAGTTTTTAAAGAGGCTCTATGCAAGTCTCTGTGCAACATTATCATAGTCATAACGCAGCTTGGAAGTAATTATTTTGCTTGACTGACCTGTTCTGATGAAAAAGGGGACATTTCCTCCTCTCTCGGGTCTCCCCCTACCAGAAACGGCGCTTGCAGTTCAGCCCAATGACGATTGCGTTTATTTTGGTTTGGAAGTCTCGCGATACACGAGACTAGCGCTATAAGGCCGGTCGTAAATCTGTTTGGACAAATATGCATGTTTACTCTGCAATTTGGTTTTTGCTTTTATACTGCTTTGATGATTACTTTTACTACATGCCTTTGAAGCCATGGTGACTAGCCGTAGCCTGTTCAAGACAACCATAAGTTGCCTCTGTTTACAACATTCTTCTTCGTTTGTCGCCTATTTTCTCGCACTGGAGCTCCCCCTACAGCTTTGGGGTGCGCACTGCATGGTAAACATACCCAGAGTTGCATTGATCCGCTTTAAGAGCAGCTATTAGATGAGCTGCACAGTCCGATAATTTTCCACGTGAGTCATTACTGGCGTCTCCGTAGATTTTGTGCCACAAATCATCAACGCAGCTGCTGGATCAGAGATGTAAACTCTTGTCAGATCGGGAAAACCTGTATCACAATATGACCAATCACAGGGGAGGACTTCTGCGTCTTTTGCGTCCCCATAGCCGGCTGCAGTCAGGTCTGGAAGAGGTGCGCGTCGAGCCTCTGCAGACCTACGTAGTGGCTACGGCGGTTACGCTGTTACCCCCCACGACGCAGACGACGCGCGAGTATAAACCCACCTTTAGAACAGAAGTTAAGTAGGTTTTGCACAAACTGGAAAAAAATAGCTGTCTCAAAACAGCAGTTTACACTATTTACTCCCACCAAATTCAGGGTTTGTGCAGCAAATGGAACCCATTCAACTAGGGGGTTGATGCGTGCTTGTAGTCCTTTATATGCTCCAGACATGTTGGCAGCATTGTCATATTATTGCCTCTCTGCAGTTTGCAATGTCAATCCCCATCAAAACCTTGAGTACAGACTCACATAAAGCTTCCCCAGCGTTCCTGAGAGTGTCCTTGAGGTGACACATATCTTAATACAAATGTTAGCTGATCAATATGTGCCACATCTGGTGTGGAGTCAACACTTATTGAGAAGTATTTCACCATCTTCACTTCACTGACTATTTCTGATAGAACACGATCACCCTTCAGCTGAACAAACTCCTCACAAGTTTTGGAAGAAAGATATGAGGGTCGCCCTGCACCTGCATTTCCACATTTCTCAATGTGAGACTTCAAAAAGGGATCGAACTCACTGATTAACTCCAGAATACCCAGATAATTCCCATTATCAGTCCAGCCAAAAATGTCACTAGAGCCCCTAACCGGCAAATTCCACAAACTCCGCTACGCTCCACTCCGCTCTGTTCTGTTCCGTACGGGGCAGTAATTACGTAGCCATGTTATTAAAAAGAGAAGCTTTTCACATACTCCGTTCCAGAGGATGGAGAGTAAAGCAGCCACTGTCTTTGGATGTACTCACCATTTGCAAGCTTGCGTTTAAAGTTCTGATGTTTGTAAATCTGTTCCGATGCTTGAAGGCAAGCATTCTTGTTTTGACAGCTCCCCGGTCCTTGCTCAGCCCAGTAAGTCTGCATGGAGTTGTCCGTTTTCCCCCAATGTGCAGGATCCGTACTATTCAGATTAGTCATGGTCATAGTTCCATCTGCCGAACGTCCCAACTGGTGAAGTTCCGTTTGGGGCCTCTGATTCCGCAGGCGTCAGATCAGCCACCAGCTTAGCTACATTTAAAGGTTCTGGCGGGAACGTCGCGCTGGTGTTAGCATCAAAACTAACATTTTCAGGAGCGGAGAGGAACCAAGGTTCTGTTCCATTTCCGCTTAGACCTTTAAAGGAACTATACCTGATATTATTTTAATCTTTCTAAGAAAAATAGTTTTCTACATGGTATAGTATGTAGTAAAAGGGGTAATTTCATTACAATTAATGACTCATTGATTGCGCATATGTACGAGTCCAGGGCATTTTAGTTAGCGAAAGCGGCTAGTTATTTTAGCATTGGCGTGACGCTCTTTCTCTGCCGGGTTAATTTTTGAAACGTCCAGACTCCGATCAGCCAGTAATAGCGTTCCCCTAGTGATCCGGAGTCAAATTATGAAAGTTAAACCCCTTAGCCAAGAAAAAGCGTCACACAAAAGCTAAAAAAAAATAGCCGCT
>JAVQJG010015030.1:0-38458 GCA_036024015.1 Craterocephalus amniculus
ACTTTATACAAGCAGTATAAATCCCTACTTGATAGAGTAAATTTGCCCGGCAACAAACAGCAGCCAGACAATCATTCTGCTTGCAACAATGCTGGACAAGACAGGTTAAAAAAAATAAAATAAAAAATAATAAATAAATAAAAATAATAATTAAAAAAAGCATTACCATTTGTTTTTTTGTTTTTTTTTTAAATACATTAATTGAATATAGAGATTAGACGGGACTGAAGAATTAAATAGATTCCTCTTAAATGCCCCAAAAAGTAATGGAAAGATATCTCTAACTGAGATTTCACTCCAAAGGTAGGGGCAACCATGAGGACTCAGCTGACAGACAGAAGGTTAACACCGTTAGAAAGCAACCCCCTGTGAATCAGGAAGAGGTAAAATTCTCTGAAATTTCCAGGCTGCACAGCACTCACTTCCTGTTTGCTGTCATATTCTTCACTGAAGTAGCAATAACCACTGCATCCTGTCAATGCAGCCTTATGCAAATTTACAGTGCATACCATGATGAAAACAAGGTAAAAGTAATCTGAATGATTTACTCACGCTTTAATTAAGGAAACGTCTTGACTAAACTTACCCTTAGGAATTACTACATCCAAGCATTGTTAGCTGCTTAGCATCTTAATTAAACTTGATAAGAGTTGACCCAAAGCAAACAATAAAAAGAGCTAGTCAGATTAAATTTAATTCATGCCCTTAATCAGAATTGAACCTGTTTAATATTGTTGCAGTGTGGCTAAGCTTTGATTTACAAACAAGTTCAATTCACTTAACAGCAGTGCTGAGATACAGTTTGATCGGTAGTGGTATACTTCACACAACACTGAGGATTTGACAAAAAGATGACAAGACAGTGGATTAATTAGCTCATCTATAACTCGCCCGACTTATCACTGCTGTCCTTAACCAACATCTGCCTCTGACAACATTCTGTCCTCAGGTTGTAATTCCATCTCTCAGGCATTTTGGGCTTTCCACACAATAAATGTCAGAGAGAAAACAAAACTATGTTGCTCACATGGGCGAAAACCTACTTTGTATTCTACATTGGCCACGTCAAAACCTGACTGTTCATTTCTGGGGGGGGTCATCTTAAGAATGAAATAACTTTTCTCTCTTCTTTTTCTATTTTTGCCTCTCATCAATTTGTGTAAGCCTCTGTGAGTGTGTATCAAACTGCAGCTACAGTTACAGCTTGCGCGCAGATGCCTTCTGTGCACAAAACCAGAAAAGAACAATGCATGACTAAAAGTGGGATGTTGACATGGGATATGAATAGATTAAAAGCAAAAAGGAAAAGATGCATTTAGCACAAAAAACATCAGAACATTAAGAGAGCCGGACACATCTGTTTGAAACTCTATGCAGGAGGGTGTTAAAGCATCTGGTTTTGACCCAACTGCAAACTGACCACAATTTAAGTCACTTACAGCTCTTTTAATCTTCCAAGAATTTACATTCCAGTTTCCTTTTTTGATGTTCATTGAAGAAGGAGATGAACACATAAAGGACAGTGATTGAGGAGGATGTGTCTCCCTGTCCACTCTCCCTTTGGTATCATCCTGCAGGTTAACAGCCAGGGGATCTTTAGAGCATCTAATAAAAATGAATGCAGCTGTTGTAGCTCTGAACTGTCTGCATGCAGTAAAGCACTGCATGGTCAGAGCAAATAAAAGAGTGGGGCTATTACAGTGGTGATACACTGAAAAACATGAAGCAGTTCTACTTTGCTCTGTTAGTCCAAATGCACCTCAGACTGTAAATCTTCCCAGCACAATGTGGAAGCAACAAGTAGCTAACATGATCTTGTATCATGAAAGCACAAGAAGAGACTGATTTTGTAAAGATGATCTTCTTTTGTCACTTTTTTTAATGACATGTACATATACAGAAAATCTGAATGGTTTGTTCTTTCTGCACATGGTTCATACTACTGTGTTCTTATCATGGTATTAGATACTGGTCTCTAAAGAGCACTGGGATACCTGCAAAGATAGGTGTGAGCATTTAAAAATCATGACCATGTTAAAGGGAAGCAGTGAACTCATGAATATTCATTTTCTGCGTATGATATAGTATGCAAATCACACTGTATATGTAGATCAGTTGCACAGGCAACATTCATTAAGTTTTTATTAAAACATAAGAGGAGAAAAGACAGACGTGACATAATGACAGTGCCAGGTGTGTGATGCATGTGTCAGTAACTGAATCAGGTGTACCAACATCCTCGTGCAATTCACAATCTCATGTTTGTAACCTGCCTGATCCCTTTTGGTTTTGTACAGCCAGTGTGCGTGGAGTAAATCATGTTAACCAGCTAGGAAAATCTGGTTTTACACACCGATGGACATAAATCCAACGTTATTCTGTCCACAAATCAGCACCTCCTTGTCACATCAATGTGCTTGTCTGCAAAGCTAATAAACAGAGGGTTTAACTGTTCATTGCAGACAGAGAGAGACAGGAGGAGTCAAAGGCAGAGTGGGACTCAGGTTTCATTATGTGACCTGAAAAGAATGAAAAACATCCTCATCTGAAGATTGTAGGTAAATGATAATAAAGTGGTAAAGAGGAAAAAAGATGATACTCTTCTTAAAAAAAAAAAACATGTTTACATCTGTTGGTTTCCTTTGTGTTTTCCAACTTTGTGGATTTTTGCAGCTTGGGATTTACATCAGAATCCATTAAAAATCATTATAAAATCACAGCCTGAGCACAAAGTAAGACACAGCTCATGTTTTAATTATGTCTCCCATCAGCCATCATTAAGTGAACATTTGAAATGGAACAGCAGCTCGACCTAAATCTTCTCAAGGCACAACGGATGAGGCTAGATTTGTAATAAAGGCAATTTCTAATGATGTGGGAAAAGAACAATATACACAAAAGACATCAAACGTGTCTAATGTTTGATGCAGTGCACATTGTTTCTTGGGCGTCCCAAACTGCAGACAGTGGTTTCCATAGTTCTGTACTGGTGTTGCACTGACATCTGCTGGACAAAAGTTAGTAAGTTCCTCCCCAAGCCTTAATTTTTTTTTCTAATTTTCCTGTTGATGTGCTGAATAAACTACAAGAGAGAGAGTTAATTAATATAAGCTCTATATGATAAATATTGCTTGCATAAAATATGGTTATTTTCATTAGGGTCATTAAAAGGATAGTAAAAAAAAGAATTTAGAGAACAGACCGCAACCTTTTTTACAGTCCATTCACCCAATCTCTTTTCATCTCAACATTCAGCAGTCTGCGACAATCTAGTAAAGTATTTATATTTGTCCTGTGTTTGAATGGTAACCTAATACCTATGTACGGGAACGTTCCTTGGTTATCCTTTACAACAATATAAGTGCATTTGATTTAATCCTTTGAGCTCAAAATAAAATGGGTATTTCTCTGCAACTATAGGTTTATTCAAATAATTTTGGATCCATATTAGGAAACACCTAAAATGGTTAAGATGTTTAAATATCAATATTTGAGTTACTGGTTGGCAAAAAGCACAAATTATAAAGGTTTCTGGTTTGCCTAAAGAAAAAACACCTTCAGGTTTTGGGATGAATATACCTTGGGAATGGTCCAGCTGTAGCTCTAAATCTCTACCAAATCCTAGCACAATATATGAATGTTATGTTTGCCAGGGACACTTCTGATGAAGGGAAGCGGAACAAAATAAGAGAAATATTAGCATGGAAAGTTTCAGTGGGGTCTCCAGAATGGCCATTGACCATCTGTTCCCAAAGTCCCCCAACTGGGTCCCTTTGGTTTAATGATTTGCCCCCATTTATAATGGATATATTAGTAAATGAACAATGTATATTATTGTTAATTTATTTGTCCATTTTTGTGTGCAGATACATTTTCCATAACAGAATTAGGTGCCCTCAAATTGCCAGCACACAGGTAAATTGTCAGGTATTTGTCAGGTATTCAGCCTGTGGGACTGAATACCTGAAAATCAGAAGTCCTTAAGGGACATAAGTAGAAGAAAACTATAATATATATGTGTCTCATTTCTTCTTTATTTTACCTGCTGGAAAACTAAGGGCTGAAACTGAATATTATTCAGTGCAGTTAAAGGATAGTTTCTTATGTATAGGGCTCTACAGTCACAGTATAATTGTGCAAATGCTTAACAACAGAAAGCTAATCACTTAACTGAATGGGACTTATTTATGTCATATTTGCTTTGTTTAGGGACAGATTGTAAGAACATATGAATAGCGTCCACTGAGATTACATTTAGGTGAATAATTTGTTTTTTTTCACCTTACTTTCCAAATTTGAAAAAAAGGGTTATTTTATTTTTTTATATAGTTTTTATATAGACGTATCAGGGTTCAGTGAGGCATATGCTGTCACTTTATCTGTGACAGTTCTGCCACAAACTAATAACAGGAAATGGCTTCCCATATAGTTATGACAGATGACAATGTGAAATGTTATGAAATAACAGATGCTGCCAATAAACCTTGACTTCTGGCAACGGAAAGTAAACTGAGTCACAGAATTTTGTAAGTAGTGCACCACAGATTACGAAAGCGGGAAAAGGGCTTATTCACTTCACTTCCATCTGCCTGCATGTAGGTCTCACTGTTAAATCTGTATAATTTTGGACTTCTGACATTTTAATCCATATACCTTGCTACTATTGTTGTAATTTATTTTTAAACTTTACAATTGTCATTTAATTTCTTGACTTCTCAGTCATTCAAAACACTTTCTAGGCTGCGATCTAGGCTGTACAAACTGGCTCATCTTCTACTTCTTTAGTCACAGCACAGTGTCATAAAAGGTTGCTAAACATAGATCTGTCTACAACAGCTGAAAAGCTTCCTGCCGGACATCAGATGTGATTTCGTAGCTACTTGTTCAAACATCCCATCTGAATGTTATTGCTAATGTCATCGTCACAAGCCACTTAGTACAGAAATAGAACAAACTTCTGATGATGCAACCCCCGGTGCGAGATAATCACTCATTTCAACACAATTATTGTATTGTATATGTGATTGATTTAAGTCTTTTTCATACATCAGGAAAACCGCCCACCTTCAGTTTCTATGGAAGGAATTTGATCATGACAGATGTCATGGAAGATTTTGGCATTTATCAATCCCTTTTCATTTTTATATAATCATCATAATTTAGAGTTATATGAACCTTTTCAGATTATACTCATTATAAACATGAATTCAAAAAGTAACAGAGGAGAGTTTGGGCAATAATCTTTTACATTTGTAAGACTGAATGTTATATTGTAAACTGAAAGCACTGCAGTAACCAGTCCGTCCACTAGTACAATGTTTTTAATACAAATTTAATGCAATCAGTCTAGTGTGTAAGTCACCATTGATCACAGAACACTTAACTATAGCACATATCACACATCTATCTATCCATCCATCCATCCATCCATCCATCCAACCATCCATCCATCCTCTTTTCCATTGTTCAAGTTTGTCAATTTTTGGTAAAACCAGTTAAGTAATATGAAAAACGATTTGAAAACTTGTTTGCAATGACTATTCAGAAAAACCCTAGAAAATAGAAAATTAATCATGATATTCAACCACATTAGCATTCGTTTTTATGTCATTTAGACCACACAGAATGCATATTTAAGTTTAATCCAATTAGCATATTTATCCAAACATCTTTCCATCGTCTTCTTGGTCATGAAAGCCAAGTCTTTAGACCTACAAACTGACACTACTTTTCATTTTCTCTGTAATTATTTGAGACACATTGCATATACATATATGAATAAAATGGAAACATCAAAGTTTCTAACCCTTTGTGTTTTCACCAAACTTAAAGTAAATCTTAAAATTCAATGGCACACGCTGGGACCACTTGCTATTTGTGGCTTTATGGAAGACATTGTCCCTAAAGCAGACACACAAACACACGTACAGCCCAATACAATGACCGTTCAGGTCTTTTGCAGCTGAATGGGAAGTCCTTTTACAGAACCTAAGTGCTTTACATGCTTCTTCAAAAGTTTTGTGCCACCAACAAAGGCTTTTGTATGGTCTGCTCAAAAAAGAGCTACCTCAGATGCATGCACCAAATCACACAACTTTATAAGCAGACACACACACACACCTCCCTCAAATTAAAAGCTCATGGCTTCTCTTGTCAGAAGGGCAACAAATATGTTGCGGTTCCAACACACAGCCCCTCCCTCAGAGTCAGATGTGCTCTGAAAGGAGCCAGTAAACAATAATGACCTAAAGAAAAACTAGTGGCCAGAAGTGTATTTTGCATAATTGATTTATATAACAGACTATTAATAATTATTGAAACGTGAATAACTTTTGAGCATATATTGATATCCAAACTGCTTTATACTGACAATAAAAAACTAAAATCTGAAAATAAATAAAATAAAGAGTATGAATGCAGGGATATCAACTGGAATGTCAAATCAACCTGCAAATGTCAAATGTCCTGAAGCCACAAGTGACTATCAAGTATAAAAAAGACCCTATTCTTTTTTTTTTATAAAGCATGTTACAGCAATCAGAACAGAATGGACAAAAACATCCCTGTGTTACTTCTACAACATATCTGTCACATTTAAACCCAGATGCAGACAAAGCAGCACACAAAGAAGGACGTGAAGGCATGCTGAAAGCTAAATTGAAACATCTTGCAGTCATGATGCCTTGATTGCCCTTTGTTTTCAGGCCCACAGAGTTGTAGCAGCAAATAGAAGGAGATGAGGGAACAAGGGGGGAGAAAGGAGGACCTTTCCACCCATTGGCAGGAGGAAGCAAGGGGGGGACTGATATTAGGCGGTCTGTTTTGGAAACTGGTGGACACTCCTTTGCATTGGCTCAATGAAACAGAAAGTTTCGCCACTGCTTCATTCTCTTCTGCCCACTTGCCCTCCCTCCAACACCGAGTCGCATCCCCCCATCGTCCTTTCTCCTGCATCCCCCCTCCCTGGGAAAACAGGAACAACAAATTAGCCTTCTTTTCTCAGCTAGGCCCGGGGAGGAGGACACTTGGACAGCCCTCAGAGTGTCCGCCAGGAGTTCCCATGGACCCCTCTTGCCCCTTCCCCTTTCAGTCGGCGAGGAAGCAGTCATTGTGCCAGCACCTGTCTCTGAGGAAATTGGTAAAAGTGATGGCTTTGTTAGCCATCTCCATGACAACCAGGAGAAAAGAGCGGGGGCCAGCTATCATCAGGGCAGAGACTGGGGTGGTGAGGAGAAAGAGAGAGGGAGGGAGGGAGGGAGGCAGCTAGGGGGTTCGACAATGGAGCAGCAGTTGCATTGCTTCAGCTTTGCCAGGGATGCGGTGATGTTCTGTGCCTGTGTTTATCTGGATGTGTTTGTCTATTAGCTCCGTCTTCCCTGTGGGTGACACTGTGACATCCGCTAGAGAAGTGAGGCAGGACCTTGAATGGACTGAAAGCAACAAGGTCAGTCACATCATGTCCAGAGAATATCCCCCTCAGAGGAGTTGACACACACTTTTAACGATCAATGAGACGTGGTTTCTTTGCTCGTTCTAAACACAAAATTATTTGTACATCTTTTCAGGTCGTGGTCAAGTATGAAACCCTGTAAAACTAAAAAAAAATGCTCAAAAGACTCTTTGGACCTTGCCAAATACAAATAAAAGACATTCCTTTTAATTTGGGATTATGTTTGCTTTATCCATCCATCCATCCATTTTCTGAACCGCTTTATTATTATTATTCTTATTGTTATTATTATTATTATCATCGTCATCATTATTGGACATAGACGAATTTAATTCCTCGTCAAACATTCAGTCACCTCTGCAAACAGTGGAGGTGATCTCAGTTTTTTCCACACCGCATTGTGCCAAGTTTATTGTATTACCACCATTCCACCACCAGATGGTGCTCATTTGTTAGTTCTTGAGGAAACAGAAAGTTAGCAGTTTTTTTCTTCTCTTTGAATACTGTAAAATCAAGACCCTGTTTTTGACTGACTTTTTCTTTAAATATGTAAATAGAAGAATCTAATAAAAAAAAAAACCAAGTCACATGTGCTGAAAAAAAAAATTTAGTTATTATTTCAGTTGTTAGTTAGTCGTGCCATTGACTATCAGTAGTGAGCTGTAAATATATCCCCCCATCCTTGTAGATGCTTTAATTAGATTTCTAGTGTTAAGTCTCCAAAAATGCAGCATGACTTATAAATCATGGCTTGTTCATTTAAAGTAAACTGAAAGAAAGACTGAAATCAATGAAAATCAATTTTTAGACTTTCTTATTTAATTATTCTGAGTGTGCATCCATTTTTATTACCTGTTTGTAAATAGTCCTGGTGTAAAAGGAGGATCCTTAATGGGAGGCAAAGCATAATCCTGGTGAGTCAAAATGCCTGGGTTCCTGTAAGAGTCAGAGGGGAGGAATAGATTATGATAAGGTAAAGTTAGTATATGGCAGAAATTGCCATATACTAACTTTGGGTTAGGGTTAGGGTTCATATTAGGCTGTTCACAATGAAAGGAAGTTAAATGGATAGCTGTGCAAGTATGTGAGTGTGTATTCATGTTTGTGCATTACTTTGCAGTCAAAGACATGATTGATGACATTTCATTGAAGCAGAAAGGCTGCACATGAAGATTAGAGGGGGAACAACTACGTTAGGGGTCAAGATCAGGAAGCTGCTTTCATTCACAAAACTAAATGGTAAATTTGAATCTTCCCCAGCATGAGTGAAAATCTGAGTCTCTTCATCTTGTGTTCCAAAAGTCAGTGGAAGAACGGATACTCCAGGAACTAATGGATGATATTGTAATGGTGAAATTAAGAGTTAACCTAAAACAGTTTTTTTCATTATGTCACAATCTTGACAAGTAACATTTCTTTCTGAAAAATACTACTTCTGAGTATCCATCTTTTCTTATATGAGAAAATATAGTTTTATGGACAGCACTGAAAAGAATTGGCCCATTTTACTATCACCACTCCTGTTCTATCACTCTTTTTGCTGTGTGTGTGTGTGTGTATGTGTGTGTGTATGTGTGTGTGTGTGTGTGATTGTGTGTCATTCCAAACAGTGTCTGTGAATATTGCCATATGGGACCAAAGTGAATGCGGTGGGTTTAGAAATGCCTCTAAAAGTGTCTTCACTGCTGTCCAGAGCTGTAATTTATCTGCTGTTCCATGTAAGGCTGCACTACCTTTACTGAAATACTAAATACTGTACATAATATGTGTGGAAGAATATGCAGCCTTATCCTTTATGATACAGAAACCTTTGAAATAATATACAGCCTCCCACCTGTGGTTGTACAAGAAGTTACAGTATTTTTAACAACAAACCAGAAGCTATATTTATATTACAATTTCCCTTGTTTGCAGCGTCACTAATGCATGAACATATAGCTTTGTGACAGTAGTCCACGCAAAAACTGACTCAAGGCTAGCTGCTTGGTGGTTTATAATTTTATTGTTTCAAAACATTAATTTACATGACGCTATACAAAGAGGCTAATCATCCAAATAATTGCTTTAAATGCTGTGCTTTCTGTTGTAAAATAGATGGAAAATCTTCGCTCATCTCCATGAAAACAACATTTGGAGGTTTCTTTTGTGCTTGTCAAGTTTGCGTCATTTGCAGATGTTGGTAATTTACCAAAGGACTCATCAACTACTGCAGGCAGGCACTGTGAGAGGATCTATGTGAAGATGTTATGGGGCGGCAGTGCCAGAAAACGTTGTTGGCGTGGTCAGAGTGAGACCACTACTTTTGATATGGCACAGAAACAAATGTCTAATTTTTCTTCTTCAGTAGCCAAAGGCTGCAGGGTACACGGTAAATTCACACACTGAATTCAGTTTATATGAGTATGACAAGTCTTTAGAAAGATTTTGCCGTTGGTTTTAATTTGGCGGGTTGCTCGGCTTAAGTTGGAGGTGAGAGAAGTTTCTATTTCTCTTCCTTTAGCTAGGTCATCTGTAACTGATTTAAGATCATAATAAAGTTTGACATGATAACATAATCTAACATGTTCCCAAACTGGTTACTCTCTGGGGTCATGTGGAACACCTGAGAGCACTTTGTGACCCACCATAGTTGCAAAATGTTTCTGTCTAGACCAATTCACTTACAGACTAGCAAACATTTCCATACATACAGCCATTCAGTGTATACAAACGTTTAACAACAAACATGTTTCATGTATGAATACAGCATTAACAGTCACTCCGAATTCTTTACTGGCCCTGACACAGAGGTACACTGACAACAATTGAACACCAGCTTTTGCAATGAAAGTAAATTAGGGTTAAATACAAAATACAGACCTCCAAACAACAAATCCACAATCAAATGCTGAATTATTCAGTCAGCCATGAAAAAGTTCAATCAGGAGTGCAGCACTTGAAGTTCAGTTTTTGTGTGTGTGGTCCTATGTGTGTGTGTGGGTATGCTTTTGTTGCTCTGTTTAGCTGTATAATGGTTCCTAAATGCAGACAACTGTTTCCAAGTATTTTTACAGAGCCTGGCAGAACAATCCTTTGGGCAATTAAAATAGATTTGTAAAGTGCTGAAGAGGCACGGCACACTATTTGTTACAGAATGGTTTTACTGTCACTACTGTTTTACAGAATGACTACTGAAAAAAAAATATATTGCTTAATTTTATTCCATGTTGGGTGATAGTTGTGGAGGGAAACATCACCCATCACACACGAATGACACGGGCCAACACTTAGTGATCAAAAAGTAAACTGTGAGTTTTCCAGTAAGTTATTCATTGAAATATATAGCACTGTTCAAGCGTGGACCCTTGAGCAAAAGGATTCAAAAGAGTGATTCAATATATTTGTATATAAGGTATTACTTCTGAATGAATGGGAGTCTATTCACACAGACATTTGTGCTTCTTTTACTGTACGTTGCATTCAATACCTGCCGTCTTTTAGTTTGTTTGTTCAGGTTTTCTATGCTTTGTCACGGAAAATCAATCAGCACATTGGGGGAAATGCAAAGTGCGGTGTCTTTAATAAAGACACTTCAGCCCTGTTTGGAGCTTGATCACTCCACTCTGACAAGCAGATGTCTGCCTCTAAATCAGATAAAAAGGCAGGGACTTTTAGTGTGATGAGAGTTAAAATCACCTGAAAATCGTCATAACAAAATTTAAACCCAAAGATACTGTACCACAAAATTACAGGAAATTGATTTTAGGAAAACAAAAATGAGTCTTTTAACAACTTCCATGAACATTTTTTATCTTCTCATGTTACAGCTCATTTGTTACTTTGTGCTGGAAAAATTAAACCTCAAATATATAACGCTTAGAGACAAGGATGCTGTTTGCATGTACCAAAACTGCACAATTGGCCTTTGCTTGTTTCCATTGTAGTTCATTTTCACGCTGAATTAATTATGTTTCAAGTTGCCCTTTATTGTTTCGGTTCACTGCTGACTCTGCAAACTTCTGAGTCAAGAAAATTTAGTAATGTACTGGATTAATAAATTACCTTTGACATAATGATTTTTTTCCCTTTATATTCTTTGTCTTATTCCTCTTTTTATAGAAAGTTCAGGAAGCAGACACGGATGTTCTTCTATTTCACTTCTCTCTCACAGGCCTCACTGACATGCGCGCACACACCAGCACACAAACACCTTAGTTTCGAAACGTCACGCTAGGTGCAGACAGGACCACACATACCGTCTCACACACAAAATGTTTGGAATGCTATAAACATTTATTTTGGTTGAAAGGAAGATTTTGTGTGTATGAGCAGGCATGCATGTGTGCGTTTATATATATGTGTGTGTGTGTTTGTGCGCACAGTTTTGGCTAAAAGTAGAGGAGGGTTTAACAACACATGTGGGCCACCAGATAGAGATCAAACATGACCAAATATTTTGAGTGTGTTGTCTATAAAATGGGACAAGTTTATGTATAACAAGAGATGAAGTTGTTGCTGAATCACTGTTAAGCCATTAAACATTCCAGACGAGGACAGATGTAATTTCGAAAAATCTTCTTCTTCTCTTTGGGTTTCTTAGGAGGTAGACGGTTACAGAAAAAGAGCGGGAATTTAATAACCAAGCATAGTTTTCTCATCTTTGTTTCAGTACTGTGTAATATTTGGATTTTTAAACACGTTAAAGTGGCTGTTTGGTTTGTTGAATTGTTCATACACTGTATTAGTATTTCAGCATTAGTAACATGTGACAGTTCTATTCCTGGATGATTAAAACCTTTTTTTTTTCAAACAGTATTTCGTGTGTTGAAAGACGATTCATCACTGTGGGGTTGAATGCATATTTCCATCAACTTAAGTGAATTTATCAGAAATAAACTCCACTGGCTTTACAAACAGTTCATTTCTATGTTTACCGAATATGAAAGCTGTATCTGCCCCTGTGACATGAAAGTCTGTGTCTGTGCATGTTTGACCTGTTTGGTTCAAGGACCTCCCAGACAGTCAAACAAAATATGGCCGAGTAACACACAGACTGGCAGCTTGTCAGGAGTACGGTCCAACTAAATTCTTGTCCATCTTCAACTTCCTCCCAGTCATATTCTTCCCTTTGCACTCTAACAAAAGAGATCCACATGCATCTTTCGTCGCTGTCTTAACAAATCGAAAAAGCTGAGATTGCATGTGTGTAAAAAGCAGCCTTCAGTAACAAAGTCTCCAATGGGCAGAGGCCTGCAGCAGGGTGTTGTCCAGTTTTTCCAATTCAAAACCCAACCCAGATATTTCCTGGTTCTGACACCACTTTGGTGCCTCCTTTATGAGGAGAAAAACAAACAAAATACTCCGACTGTATTGAAGTGAAAACTAACAAATGTAACTTCCTAGTGGAATAGATAGTTTAACTTTAGGGTCCAAAAAAGGGCCTTTATTTGTTAAAGTCACTGGAAAACATGCTTTATATCACAGATGTTTGACAGTCTGTAGTTGGTATTGAGGGTGATGGTGCAAAAATCTGACATGAAGAGGGTAATTTAGATTTTTAGTTAGTAAATCAAAGTCAAAGTGAGAGCAGAAATAAATCACTGAATCATATCTCTGACGGACATTTTATGGTAAATCAATGCAAGCATCACTGCAGTGCAAAGAGACATCTTTATCTCGGAATTGTGAGTGTGTACTAATTTTTGACACAGACTTGACTAACAGGCTGTTTTGGTTTCCACGACAGCGGTGAGGGCCCCACAGTGCACTGGCCCTGGAAGAGGCCTTAACACAAAACCCCAGTAAAAGTGTATGTGTGTGTGTGTGCATGCCTGTGCATGTGTGAGACCACATTTGAGCTTTTATATTTTGCAATGCCCACCTCTAAACACAGAGCAGGGCTTCTCCACACGTACACACCCATGAACACACACTCTGGCCTTGGCTTTGCGCTCTCCCTGGGTGGTCTGCGCTGCAAATGTTTATGATCTAAACCAAGCTAATCCAACTGGCTTGTTTCTGTGAATTGAGAATGATTTACAAGATGCAGCAGCAGGGCCAAGGAGGGAGAGGAAATCAGAGGAAATCTGAAGGCTCCATTTCAAGTCGCTCTATGATCAGACCTGCACAAGTGTGTGGATGTCTATTTGCATGCCTAATGCCATCTGGTCCTGTCGGAACATTTGAGCTTTTTTATTGTTTTGTTGATTTGTCATTTTCTCCACACTGACTAGGTACCTTTGAAAATTAAACTGACTTTGATGTAACGAAAAATCAATAGGATCAGGATATATCATGGCAGTCCTTGCAATAGCCATTCAAACTTCGGCAAACAAAGATGGGAACTCTTAACAAGTGTCACTATTGTATATTAATAATCTTTTGTATGACAGCCCAAATAAAGAGAGATGCAATACTACATTTGTCTTGTAATTTATCCTTTTACTATTTGGAAAATAATTAAGTCATGAGGTGAATGTACACAAAAACACTGAGGTGACCTTTTATTTGTAGTCTGGGCATTTGAGCTAAGTTTGTCAATATAAATGTACTGATGATGATGGATGGAAACAGATATTTAGGTGCAGTGAGCGGGTCATCCAATGATTGGAAGGTTGACGGTTCTAAGATACCACATTTATAAAATTACTTATTTCATATTCAGTGGCAACTGAGAACCCTAAATTTTCTTGGAAAGAAAGAAAACGCAACAGACGGGCAATCTAATCTCAGGTGAGTTTTTTCAACCAACACCTTCCCATTGTGCAGCATTCTCCAAGAAGGTTGCATGGTATGTTAATATATTTTGCCCATTTGTCTCTTCAGTAAAAAGAACTAAAAAAATTTTGACAAGCGCTTGTTTTTTTTTATAGCAAAGGCACCAAATCTAACTGAAAGTCATCATATTTTATGTGAGTCGAAAGTCCAATTAAGCGCTGATTTTCCATTTCTGAGGTACACTGAGTGTTTTTAATGTTTAATCAGCTTTCTAATAGGACTTCCAATCTCCTTCAATATGTTTTAATGACCTTTTAAATGACTCTTCCAAAAACACTAAACACAAATAAATGCCCAATGAAAGACTTGAGGGCGTTTTTTAAAATGGGTGATCACCCAATGTCTTTCTCTAGTTTTTGTTTAAGGTCTATGAGCCCATTTGATTTGATCCTCCAACTTTCTAAGCTTTTCTTGTTAAATGTATTTTTCATTTTATCTCCTATGTTATACATTATTTTAACCAATAAGCACAGCTTGTGTTGTAAGTGGACTTTTGAAACAATCCTAAAGGAAAAGATGGGATCTCACATTGTTAATACAACCTGTGGCCTTTCGCCTTGAAACAGCACAAATGTCTCTAACAACGCTCTGTCGTGTTAAAAACTCTGCAGTGCTCAATATTCTCTTGTTTTCTTTTGTGGAATTCAAATTTGCATCTTGTCAAGTGAGCTTTCCCCGGCACCAGCCGAGCTCCCCGGTTCACTTATGTGCAGTGTCTCGCACACATCAGCTCGCTGTGGCTAACCAGCCCAGCAGTAATCTCTGCTAGTGTCAGTGGTTTACTTTGACTTTTACTGCAGCTTCTTTTTTTGCCAGAGCACCTTTTTTATAAAGCAAGGCAGATGTCACCTTCATATTGACAACACCTTGTAAACTGGGAGCCTGAAGGGTAAAAAATATAGCAGGCTTTTTTGTCACTTTTATAGCTGGAGCATGGAAAAGAAAGCAATGATCTTTCATCATATGTGCTTGCATTATAAACATATCCATATTTGGAAGTAACAGTAGTGCACTGCTGTCAGTGTCTGTAAGTTGTGTCCAAAATGGAATCAGTAATAACTTGGCTGTTACCTGAGGGAAGACTCAGGTATAGCCTGTATGAGTGTGTTCACCTCGTCAACTCTGGCATGAGTTAACTCCTAGCCCCACATGCTATTCTGTTTTCTGGTTCACAGATGTAGACAATGAAGGAAGAAGGTTACACATAAAATGTCAGATAAAACAAATTTAAAAAAGAAAGGAAAGAGCATATCTGTCAGAGAAGTGAGCGTAAGCTTTTAGCTCAGTGAAAAGTTCTAGAAGTTCTAAAAGTTATTAAGACACTTTGTCTTTCTCTTTGAAAAAGACAAAGTGTCTTAAACAGAAACACAAAAAAAGGGAATAAATTTATACGAATGAAAAAAAAAGGGTAATTTAATGTGTATACTGAAAGCAATGCTTAAAAAAAATCATCATTTGCAAGGAAATTTGAACACAACTTTAGTACAAATGCAAAATGATTATCTCTATTGTGGGAAATTGAACAAATCAGGTTTAATTATATTTGAAAAAACTATGTGAGTAGTGTTAATTTATTCTATCTCCTTTATTCAGAGAAGCCAACGGGACTTCAGCTGGCTTGGCAGGAAATCATGGACACACACTCACATTTGACTCAACTGTAGAAGAACTGCAGCACACAAGCGCCAAATATGTCGATTTTTGGGAAACAATTTATGAGAGTATGTGCCAAATGGGAAGATTTCAGTGAAAATGAATGGGGCATCATTTTTTTATGAAGTATCCGGTTCTTAACATAACAGATTTTTTTTTCAGAGTTCAAGATTAAACTAATGGAGTTATGGTGTTAAATGTACTACTCCCAACCCAGTAACTACAACTGAAATAAGTCCTGATGTAGGATGGTTTTTTTAAACTTACAACTCTGGGTGGGAAATCCCCAGCCCCCTGTATTGAGATAATAACAATTTTCAGTGCTTACCTCAACAGCCATATTACAGCCAAAGAAATCACACCTCTGTTTTTTTCAGTAGAATCCACATCAGTTAAACTGAAACTTTCTTTTTACACTTTTAATTGTTTATGCACAAAGTTTTGACTATTCTTTTGTTGCTACAAAATTAAGACTGAAGCACAGTTTGGGTCTCAGTCATCTGTCAAGTAATACAGTTTAGTATCAGCTTTTCCAGCAGCCAATGTTCACTCTGCACCCTGTCTGAAAACTAAATTTTCTAGTGTCAGTATTATGAAATTCAGGCAACAACAGACAGTCAACCTACTTTGTCTCTTTGTCCACTTTCCCCCCCTTCTCTCCTTCTTCCCACTCTTGTTGCTCGCCTGGTTTCTAGCAAGCAGTAATGAGCAGTCAAGCTCATCTCCTGGCCAGAGCAAACAAAACCAAAGCCACATTCCCCAAGCTCAATTTGCTGTTACGTTTCAGCTCTGTGCATTAGGAGTTTTCAAGCTTGAAGTCTGGAGTAGCTGGGTGGCTTCTACCTGATAATCTCCTCACCTCCCATTTGGTGTCTAAGCAAACCTGTCAACTAGTCAAAAGGATGCAGTTTAGATGTTCTCATAATTATCATTACATGATCACAAAGATTATTTTAATGAAATATTAACTGCATTAATTTACAAAAATCAAACTGCCAACCTGCAAACCAATAGTTATTTAAAGTGAGCAGGTATGGTAAACTATAAAAGTGTTTAGATCATTTCATTTATATTTCGTTTATGGTTTTCCTTCTTTTCTCTGCTGGACAACGGAAAAAATAACTGTATATTTTGCTGTGTTTAATTGGTACCGTTAAAGAAATGACAACTGTTGAAAACATGTCTTTACTGGTGAAAGAAAATTCCCTTTTGTATGACTCATTGTTCGACTTACCCACACATTCGTGTCATCTTCTGTAGGAACCAAATTACAGGGGGAGTTGTTTCCCTTACGGACACATTTGACTGAACTCTTCAAGATGTCAACATACCATGCTAGCTGGTAACTTCTTTCACGCAGTTACTATGAAATAATCTAGAGTATAATTTAATTTGGTTACCACGTCGAATTTGATTAAATAATTTGTCTGTAAAGGACATGTTCAGGTGGTTGTGAACTGTATCAGGAGAAGCTGTTTCGTTTATTCTTCTGTGCTAACAGTTAGCCAAGTGCTAACAACAGTGACAGCAACCAACTTGCATGTGTCTCCCACCGCTGTCATTTTGCAGCGGCTGAATAATTGGGATAAAAGAGTGTGAAAGGTACGTAGATATATATATATATATATATGTATATATGTATTAATCAATTTAGACAGTTTTGCATTAGAGCTGGAACGTCTTATTGAAGCCATATGTGGTTGTAAGCAGTAACGCAGCGAACTATGTGCCTTATACCGCTTGTGGATTAGGTGCCACTGATCTGTAAGCTACTTTGTTGATTAAATGCTATTCGAACATAAAGTAATGAAAATACAACTGCAGCGTGACAAATATGCAAATAACGGACTGTCTTAGTTTATTTGAGTGTATTATCTGCTTTGTGTACTCACGTGTAACTGGTGTAGTAACGCTGATTTAATTGTCCAGTACAGTTCTGTCATGTTAAAAGTTATTGCATTATGATTATGATGCTCATTAGTGAAAATTTTGTTTGAATGGTTGTGAACAGGAATATTCCAAATTCAATTCCACATACATCGATCATCAGGAATGTCAGTATTTTTTTGGCCAGTTGGGGTAAATTTAAAATCTGCCCAACGGTATCGTGTGGCAGTGTTTTCACTATTTTATTTTTAATCTTGAGAATTATTATCTATATATCCTCATATAGAGTTACTAAATTTAGAATTTTTTAAAAGTTGATTTACAGTTAATTTACAAACTTGAATCAGTTTCCTGTTTACATTTTCTTGTGGAGTGATGAAATGTCACAATAATTTGATACATTTGGTCAGATCATAGAGGACAGAATCGTTCTACATACCTTCTAAATTACTTTCAATTTTTCATGCTGGTTTCTTCAGCAATGTAGTCATCAATAAATGTTAGAGAACAATTGCCATTAGCAGTTGTGTGTTCTCAAACATATCAAGAGCAACAGTTATGTGATGTAGCACAGAGCCAAATAATGAAATGATCAATAAGTACTTGCAACTTGTATTTTAGTTCATAAATATTTCATGGATTCCACCATTAAACTTTTCCAGTTACACATGTCATTGTTAATCTAACATTGACCGCTTCTATCTTTTAGCTTTTCCCTGCTGACATCATGGAGCTTCAAGCTGTGTTGATGGCAGCTGGAGGGGGCTCTCGTATGACTGATTTGACATACAATACCCCCAAACCTATGCTGCCTGTTGGAAACAAGCCCCTAATGTGGTATCCCCTGAACCTACTGGAGAGAGTAGGCTTTGAAGGTGACAGCCTTTTAAATTTTAAAATATATATTTATTTTGCTATTTCATCCATTTCTTCAATTATTGATTATTATGAGTAGTATTTTTGTGGCACAGAGAATAACTGAGTTGTATGTACATCCTAAGATATTAACATTATTGTACCCTTTTTACATCTACACGTGATGGCAGCGGGTGCGTGTGAGTGTTATACACTCCATCTCTGCAAATGTGTCAGTGGCAGCAGCTGGAACTGTTATAGGGTGCACAGGCATTCTTGGTTTCCACATAAAATGTAAAGACACAGAAACACAGCAATTAGGTTTATGTGACCTACTTGGGAAGTCTGGAACATAAAATGGAAAGAATGACCTCTGAGAAGAAAAGTTTACCTCTCACTTACACAAAAGGACTTTCAATGCTTTTTTTAAGTTACTGCTTAGAGAGAAAACTGATAAGGTTATTATACTAAGATCCAGTTACTGCTGATATTTGATCATTTTCTGTTCAAGAAAACAGCATATAATGCAAATTTAGCTGAACCACACTAATGTCTCTGCACTGCACAATTCATTTTAGGATTTTAATCATCATTAATAAGCATGGGACCGGCTCCTGCATACATCAGGAGGGTTGCCACCCATATAATTCTCCTGTATTGGGCCACTTAAGATCTTTTGGTGGATGTTTCTTTTTGGGACAACCATTAAGAGATTTTAAATGTTCTCTTACTTAAAATTAACTAAATGTCATACAGAATATAGTAATCTGTACACAAAAAAGACATTTTGATGGGAATTAATTCATTGTGTGTGTATTTTCATTACAAGTACAATCATTTAAAGAACTGTATTTGACCAGCTAAACGACTTTTTAACACTAAACCACTGCTATGAGGTTATCCAGTCAGGTTTTAGACAGAACTAAAGCACTGAGACTGCTCTGACTAAAGTGATTAATGCCATATGTTTAAATATAGTTGGTGGAAATGGTCTTAGTTTAACTGGATGTCAGTAGTGCATTTGATGCAACTGACTACCTTGTATTACTCAAACCCCTAGAGAACTGGGTGGGCATTTCTGGCACTATATTAACTAGTTTGATATGTACTTAGAGAACAGGAAGTTCTTTTTTGTCAATAAATAAATTTACATTTGAGGAGAGAAGAATTACATGTGGAGTTCCCCAAGGTTCCATCTTGGGGCCTCTTCTGTTTAACATCTTTATGTTCCAACTGGCACAGGTGATAAAGACCAGCAATGCTAGTTACCATAGCTAAACAGACAACATGCAGATTTATATTAACACCACTAGTCACTAGGGGACGGAGGCCCAGTACTGGGGCTTGGTAAATGTATGAGGAGTTTAATGACTGGATGAGCCTGAACTTTCTTCCTTTGAACTAAAACAAAACTGAGGTGATTGTCATTGGAGACAAAGACACTATTAAAGGTTACCACTGAGCGTTATTCTTCCTAAAAACCACCAACCAGGCCAGAAATCTGGGTGTAGGGATAGACTCAGTCCTAAATTTATTTGAAAAACACATTAAGGGAATCACAAAGTCCGCCTGCTATTACCTGAAGAATCAACGTTAAATGATCTGATGTCTCAACAGAACCTGGAAAAACTGGTCCATTCTTTTAATCTTTATTCGGCTTTATTATTGTAACAGCGTCTTTACAGGTTTACCAAAACAAATCAATTAGACAACTGCAGCTTATTCAGGACTCTGCTGCTCAAGTCTACAGTAATACCAAGAAAATGGACCATGTCAGTCCAGTTCTGAGGTTTACACTTGCTGCCTGTCTGTCAAAGAATAGACTTTAAAGTTCTGTTGCTGGTCTATAAAACTTTAAATGGTTTAGGACCAAAATACATCTGTGATCTCTTGACCCAGTGTGAACCTACCAGACTTCTCAGGTCATCTGGATCTGAGACTGTTTTCACAAAAAAACGTATCCCACCACAAGGAGGACCACTAAAAGTTTTTAGTGTAGAGCTCTGTCTTAAAATCTATTCACAAAGCTTCTGAGAAGAACTTTTACTAAGGAACTGAGAGGACTTTTAAGCTAAGAGAAGGGGCAGAGTTGATCCTGTTGCTATGGATGATGCAGTGTTTCGTGACATTGTGATTGGCTGCCTTGGGAGTTTGGTGTTTCAGGATAGTGTTGCACTGCTGACCCAGGCGGTCAGATTGGGTCGGATCAAGTAATTTTCCCTTACACTGTGGTGAAAGTGGGACAGTTTAATAATGCAATGATCCAATGGTCTGCATTCTTATGTAAAAAATTAGTAAAAAATCTGCGCATGTTTTCCAGGCCAAATAAAGTCAGCCTTCAACAGCATATTTAGTGTGTATTTGATAGCGGGCATATGTGAAGTTATTTGGTTGTGGGGTTCAGGCAAGATTATTTTACACCTCCAGACATGCCGTTGTGAAAAAAACAAAGACTGTAAAACAAAGAAAAAAACACAGCCGCACATCCCTACTACGAGAAGTGTACACCTAAATAATTTATTTTTTTATTTCAATTTAAACAAAAATCGGCTAACCTGTATAGAAACTGTGGGATCATGCAGAGGGTGTATTGCCAATAAATGTAATGTTTTCTCAGGTGTTAGCATCTTATTTCTTTTTTTCAGTGATGTTAGTTTAAAGTTTACCTAGGGCTGGGCAATAGATCGATTTTATCGATAAATCGAATTTGCTATTAATGAGGATAAAATTTTTTGAAAATCGAGATTTTCTTAGCTGGAAATATTTTGCCGACGTTGCCTTCCCTCACCTGTACAACTGTATGCGTGAAAGTTATATTTTCATTGTTTACAGTGGCAGAGCCTGCCATCTTGTTTTACCAGTTTGTTTCACAACTTAAAATATCTGCACTTTGAATTTAGGTCAACTTCCTGAATGGTTGATTGAAATAAAAGCACGTTTTCCCATAAAATCTAATATTTATGATCTGTTTAAAGAAAAAGACAGGAAGATTAAAGAAAATCGATTTAAAATCGAAAATCGGATTTGGTTTTAAAAAATCTGAGATTTTATTTTTTGGCCATATCACCCAGCCCTAAGTTTACCTAAACATTGATTTAGTTTTGTGGATTATACAATTTCTGGGCATTTGAGGCATAGACCGAAATAATCTGTGAATACTTAAAGCCTTTATGCATTATTGATATAGAGAACCATTACCATGGGAACAGTCAGACATAGCAGGGGTAGGTTCAGCTCTGGATTTTCATCATCATGAAATGGATTCATTTCTGACCAGATTGAATCAAATATGCTCAAAACATAACAGGTCACATTCCTAGATCAGAGATCAACAGAAGGAACGGCTCCACTACCCAACCGATCTAGTCTATTGGAAAATTAAAATGGAAAAAACCAAAACACAAAATGAGAGCGCCTCTCCAACTCTGATGGGAATCAAAGAATGTCTTTTATGTTAAACAATAATCAGAAGCATCTTCATGAGAAATGTCAACAGAAGATATGCCGATGTAAAGTTAAGCTGAAGCTGAAGCTCCAGAAGAATTTTGTTTATCAAAATCATCCCTGACATATGAAAGACTAGTTTGCCCTTTTCTCATACATATTGAGTGTGCACCATGTCAAACAGTATGATTTTCATAGTTTTTCTATTGTTTTGTAAGTAGTGCAATAAAGATTTTGGACAGCCAAAAATATACCTAAAAAAACAGAAACAATTTAGGAACTTTAAATACACAAACATTACATGATTTTAATAAAAAGTATTGTAAATCATCAGATTTGCTCATTATTTAATGCTGATGTGGTGAGATTAACATGCTTGGTAATTTACACTGTTTCATTGTCTGTGACTGAGCATTGTTTTTCTTCACATTCATCCTTCCTATGTTGCAGCCGCGGCTGTATTACATTTCTGTGAGCATTTAGGAAAAATTCATTGTGATTGTTCTGCTGATGCCAGCTCTACCTGTAATACCCAGAGTCAGAAAACCTGCCGTGATTTACCCAGTTGCTACCTCTTGGCTACATCCCTATTTTAGGGTTAGTTAAAAGAAATAAGCTCCTGAAACATTAGCATTTAGAATTTTGGCCATGTGATATCTGAGATTTAAATATAACTTACATTGGACATTTTTTGCTTAAGCTTATGCATTTTAATAAGATGAACAGTTCTGATTCTTTTTCTCGGCAAACTCTCAAGATCAATGAAAGTTTACTGTGTTTTATCTGAAAAAAGTGCACTGCAGCAAAACAGCAACGCTCAATTGTCTGAAATAAACATATTGTTTTCCAAGGTTTGCAGTTGTCCTACTTTTAGCAGCTTGTCAGCACATTATTACTTGTTATCAGGTGTGTATTTCCTGTCTAGATTTACTGTCCAATTTCCTGACTTTTGTGCTGTAGCATGCAGTAGGTCCACAAACCCAGGGTTTATAAAGGTAAAACAGTTTTTTTATTCCAGACGGCTGTACTAGCCAGTAAAGTGGACTATTCATTATAAAAGCCTGCATTTTCTCACTAGCCTAAATAAAAGTTGCTTTCTATACGTAATCATCTTGTGTGGCCAGCAGTTTACTGTGAGCAGCCTGCTAGCCAAAGCTTTGCAATTAGATTTTACTGGGCTGACACAGCCAGACTGAACAAATGCCCCTTAGAAACCATTTTATGCAGACAAGGCTAATTAACGCAGACAGACTCTACTATGTTTTGAATTCATAAAGTGGTCTAATAATGCTACTACCTACTTTATAAAAATGCAAAGCATTGGTTGCAAGATGATTTGAAGTTCACAATACATTGCTCCCTAAATAAACATCTCCCTTGACACGTCTTCTTACTACACTTAGGTTTATCTCGTTTGCATTGTGTTTTCAGAGGTCATAGTGATCACCACGAAAGAGGTCCAGAAGATGATGAGCACAGACCCTAAAAACAAACTTGATGTGAAGATGAAGCTGGACGTGGTTTGTATCCAGGAAGACGGGGACATGGGCACTGCTGATGCTCTCAGACACATCCAACAAAAGATTAAGGTGTGTGTATTTCTCTTCATTCATTCTGCTCTAAAATGCTTGTAAGTGGCAAATATAGGCATCCTCTAGTCTAATACTACTACCAAATTTGGTTAAATTTTAAATGTAATGGGAGAGCTCAGGACGTTGCAAGAGGTTATGTTTCCATAATGTATGTACACATCCCCCCGCCTACCCATTTCTTCATGCAGCCAATGTGTGTTCCAAAATTAAAATAGACTTTTAGTCTGATAAATAACTTACTACAGTTGATTATATGATAACATTATTACATTCTATAATAACAGCCCTGTCTCTATCAGAAACTCACTTATTAATAGGATGAGAGTTAGTTAAAAAATTCTGATGTGCTCTAGTGTTTCCAACCAACCAACCACAAGCTGGGGTGTGTTCTGCTTGGTGATCCATGATTTTCCCTGTCATGGAAGGCCGGGGCTGCTATAGTGCCTCATTTCACCTTATTAAAACACACACAAACATTCACAGACATACACATGCTGTCTTGGTATCCATGACCCCCAACTCCAATTTCCAGGCCCCCCTCTTCTGCATCCTGCCTGTTGATCCCTCCAACCTCCCCTCATCCGATTCACTTTAAACAAATGAGGTCATGGTTAAGACTCAAACTCCCTGTACTGCCAGTGTACCCAGTACACCATTTATTCTCATGCAGTAGTCGTGCACATCTGTGCAACATTTGTGTTTGGGTATGTTCGGGTGTATGGTGTCCCTCTATATGCCATGGTTCTGACTGGGTGCCTGTGAGCATGAGGATACTCCAGCATGAGGTATTGCGTTTTATGGAACTGGAGATGTTGCAAAAGCTGTTGCTTAGTGACTTTTAAAGTAGTTTTGTATGTAAAATACACCATATTGAGGAAGCAAATATATTTTGTTATACTGTGGAGTAGGAAAATCTTCACAAACATGCCATGGAGGTAGTAATGATTTAGTATAGTTTGTTTCACCACTTACTTGAAAAGTACCCTAGTATGTCTCTTTGAGCTTTCATGTGCAGTAAAGGTGCATAAAAGATAAGTAGCATAGTTTTGAACACGCTCAGTTTGGGATTGAGGCATTCACCAGAAAGAACAGAGACTTAATTTGAAAAAAAAAAAAAAGGATTTTTTGCTTGGGTCGGATCAGATCTTTGAATGTCTTTTTGATAGTAAGCAGAAAAATGTTTTTATGCTGGAAGATTTGGTGGCAACATTATAGAAATTATTTTTGTGCTTAATGGTCACAATTAATTATAACATCAGATTTCAATGAGTAGAACTGAGACCTTTTGCATAATTTTTGCTGTGATTATGACAATTTTAAGATAGTATTGATATGTGGTTATTTTGTCATTTGTCATCAATGCCTAGTTAACTACCTACATAACAGACTGGGGCCATCAGACAAAGTCAATTCAGCAGTGTTAAACAACATAGAAACAGAGATGCACGTAAGTTGTTATTGTGGCCCAAGTGTCTTACTACTGCTACTGGTATTACATTTTTTAAAAGTGCGCATATTTAAATTTAGTTTAATTGAGGGGCTATTGATAAATGAACTAATTTGACAGAATAAAAAATATCTATTAATATTTTTGCCTGAAAATAACCGTAAATGTTATACATTAGATTTTTTTTTTCCCTCTGGAATTTGAATATGTCTTTACAGATCCTTGTTGTCATTGCTAAAGATTCCCTTGATAGATGCTCGGTACATCAGTGTTTTCACATGTGCACACACTTTAGCAGGACTGGCTCCTGCATGCTCCTGTTGAGAACCGTTCGGTTCGTAATCCGTCGGGCAGCTCTCTAGATTAGAGGCATTGTGTTACACACAGGTGATGAGAGAAGGACTGTACCCACGACCTGCCAAATCCCAGCACAGAGATCATTCCATCTGTCAAACCAGTGCATCAGCACAGTATAGAGCGCTGACACACCCACTCGTGTCTTTATGCAAACACCATCCCATGAGGGGATTTGGTGTAAGCTTTCAAACAAAATGCTTACAGGAATCGGTGTAGACTCTGAGTGAGCAGTGTGGGTCATTGCTCTTGATTCCTGAAAGGAGAGATTAAAAGCAGCATATTTTATTTTGTTCACTTTTCAAACAGTATAGTTATACAAAGGTGGATGGATGTGCTGATAAATGCTTGGATCTCTTACAATAAGCCGGAGGAGTGAATGGAGTACTTTACATTCATGTTTTTTTGCTTTGTACGCTCAAAGCCTCCTTGACATTTTCATTATCATTTAGGCTTAATCACCTGGCAGAGTGGGTGTGCTCGGGCCAAAAGAACTAAATAGAGTGGAGTTTCTGAATCACAGCTTCACCTTTCGGTCTCACATGTTTGCTAGCTTGTAATTCGTAAAAGAAAAGGTGAAGATGGAGAGATGGAGCTGGGACTTTTCAAAAGAGAAACACAGCAAACGTACAAGAGTTGTTGGCTTTGCTTCTTTTTCATTTTGTTTTTTATTGTGTTACTATGCCACTTTTCATGAGCTTACTCCTCAATCTGGAGGTCTTGTGTTAAAGGAAAAAGTCAAGTTTTCAGTATTAGTCAAACCCACATGTGAACTACATGTCAAGCCATTGTAAGCCACTCATATATGAGCTGTTGCTTCGTTCACTTTCAGGACAAAAAGCTAATGGGCTGCATGCCTGGTGTTGTTTAGCACTGTCATCTCATAGCAAGAAACGGAGGCCTTTCTATGTGGAGTTAGCATTTTCTGCTGGTGCATTCATTGGGTCTCTCTGGAAACGCCAGATTCATCCTACAGCTGAAAAACATGGATGTTAGGTTCATTAATGATTCTGACTTCCTCCTCAGAGTGAGTGTAAGTGGTTGTCTGTGTTGGCTCTGGGATGTGCTGGTGACCTGAACAAATGAATGCTTTCTTTTTAATATGTTAAAAAGAAAGAGAAAGCAATCACAAAATGTGAATCAAATTTAACAAAAAATCATCTCAGTTCATCGGCAAAAAGGAGCCGGAAGAAGTCTAACTTATTTCATACTCTGTCCAGGGAGTACCCCACCTCTTGTCTGATAGCAGATGGGATTTCCCTCATCCTCCTTTCATCTCTGAATTGGATTAAGTGGGTGCAAAAAATGGATGGACAGGCAAAAATCCAAATATAAGGGAATATCAGATGACAATAGGCTGACATAAGCTAACAAAAGACACAAAAGTTGAAATAAAAATGAGAATCGTCTGTTGAACACAACACTACGGCATTGAATCAGCATATAGGTTACCCAGATTTTACCATATGGATCCAAAAGTAAAGACGTCCAAAAATCAGTTGATCAGCAGAAAAATATTAAATTATAGGTGAACATTGAATTAACCAAATGGAAAGCTAATTTGTTGTTTTATTGAGGATTTGTTGCTTTTCTTATTTTCAATAATGAGCCAAGTGACAATCTTCCAATTTGAAAATTGTTGGTACAGTTTGTACATGTTTGTAAGTAGCTGCCATTTCTGACTGATGCACTTAATCAGAGAAATACATTTATTGTAAGTAAAACTAAAACTTAAAAAAGAAACAACCCTAAACCACATTCAATGAAAGCTTCTTGCGTAAGCGGTACTTTTGGACTGAAGTCAGCTTCCATTGGGACAAGTGTGTGTCTGTGTGTGTGATTTCTGTGAGCATCAGTGTGTGTGGTCCTGACCTGTCCGGTGATCCTAGCTGTTGAAAGGCCAAAGTGTCTCTCCAGCTGACTCCACTCTGCTGTCGCCTCTGAGTGTGTGTCTGTGTGTGGGCTATATGCGAGCATGTTTTTGTCCATTCGCGTGTGGGTGTGTGTCTTGTGTGTTCTGTTTCTTAACATGTGCACAGGTTTGTCAGTGTGTGATCGAGGTAGAAGAAAGTGGAAAGGTTTAAGTTTTAGTGTTGGTAGATGTCCTGCAGACACTTTTAGCTTTGCTGTAGCGGCTTCCTGTCGCCAGGACCAGGCCAGGTTATGACTGAAGTTAAATCTGGGTCAGCCAGATGACCCTTCAGGCTACTCTTAGTCACACATACTCAATGAACTCCTCTAGCTAATTGGCTTTAAATTATATTATTAACATACAAATTCAGTTGATCATAGCAGCGCCCCCATGTTAATATATATTTTACATAAAGTTTTGGACTATGCTTAAATTTTATTTGTGTTTAATGTTATCCTAAAACGAACAGCAAGTTGTGAAATTTTTACAAATATACCGAACCATTTGGGGTGTGGTTGCAGTTTTTTTTCCTTGTAAATTTATTTTTGGTGGAAAAAAGTTGTAGAAAACAAAAATAATCTATTTCATCCACTGTAAAATTTAAAGCTTATGCTAATGGAGCACCATACAACAGTTACCACACATGTTGCGATATGTATCCACCAGATGTTTAGCTTTTTTAACTTTTTCATGTTTTCTGAAGTAGTACGTGCATTCTCATGCTTATACATGCTAGAGCTACAGCTACACACAGCAAAACTTGTCAAACTTGAAAGATGTTCATGGTTGTGGCAGATAAATTTTCAATTCTTTCTTCTTGTTCTGGAGCAGCTGTAGACCCTCTGCTTGAGCACTTCACTGGGGTCTCTTCTCTTTCAATCCGTCCATCCCGTTTGAGACAGAGCAGCAATGTCTCTGTCGTTAAGGCTGCTGGCGCTAATGGTGGGATTAGTTTCTATGCTGACAGCCTTCATCATTGGACAGACAGATGGATACCACAGACACACAAATGCGGGCGTGCCCTCATGCTATCGCACACACAAGCAGAGATGAAACATTCAGGAAGGTCAGTTAAAATGACTTACCTAAGTTTTTTTGTCTGTGACACCAAGACTTTTTACTCCCCTTAAATATAAGGTCATTTTTTTTACGATTATTGGAAATCCAACAAAATGTTTGACTTATTTATAATTCTTTTTTTTTTCTTTTCTTTTGAGGGGGGTTGAAACTGTGTTTGGATCCATTTAGAAAATGATCACATCCAGCCGTCCTCTGTTCTGTGTACACAAGGAGGGTGCTGAAAGCTGTGATTTTTTTCTTTTCTTCTTCTTGTCAGTGTCAGCAAAGAGTATAATACAATGGCAATATGGTTTATGGTTGTTATGAACACATTTGCCTGTAACCACACAACAGATGCTAATTTTCAAGCTTCTCAAGCAGACCCTAATAACGTGGCATTTCCCTTAACGCTGATTTTAAACAACTGTAACGGTGGAAAACTAAATGTTAAGCCAGTGGCACCCAGTGTTAATGGGCTGGAGCTGTTTTTCTAGGAGCTAAACGATTACTTTGGTATCATTTCTGTTGCATATTTTATATACTAATTTGGTTTATTTTGCTTAAAACATAACAGCTGAAGTATGACAAGGTGGCTCACATTCAAATATGGTATCATTCACTTTCTGAAACAATTGTATCAGCAGATGAAATCTGGTTTTACAGACAGACTGTGATAAAAGGTTTGTTGCTCTCAGAGCTTAAACTACTTTAACACATTATCTAAAGCATTGATCAGGAACATTTAACTTTTGTAAATTTAATTTAATTCTAATATCAATATTTGATACAACTCTGTCCTCGCATCTTATGTAGGACATGTTTACAGAGCATTGTCGTCACATACATTCATGTGTAGTCTGCACGCATACTGAGATGTCTGTCATAACTTAGCAAACCTTGCTTTATAACCACAACTCTCCCTCTAAATTATATTTCATGCACTCTTGTGGTTTTGTGAGAACAAGCCAGAAATCTCCTTTTTTTAAATTCCAAAATCTCTATACTTGGTGTAACAAACACAAGTTCCATGAAACCACATGACGTGCAGTGTGTTGCAGACATTAGCTGTGTTCGAAATCGTCCACTCGTTCACTCACTCCCTATCCCCTACATCTTGAATAAGATGTAGTACACTATATAGTGCACTACATCAGGAATGATGAAAGGAGATTTTGGACACTACACCGGAATTGTCTGAACACGTCTACATCAGCAGATGCGCCAGATACTCCTGTGACAAAAAATATGCGCCAAGCACCATGTACACAAACTGAACTGGTCGGGACCATTAAATTACAGGATTATCCGTGGTGGTTGTGTTTTTTTGATCAATAAATTGTTAAAATATCAATGTGGTGAACGTTTCGCTTTGTCCGTTATGTTTTGTATCCACTTCATAAGCTGTAATAGCTCGCGAGTTTCATGCACGGACTATAGGCTACTAAATAGACGCCCACTTAGCTCGTAAGCTACCCGTTTGCTTCGATTTAAAACGATTGTTTAAAAATGGTACCCATAATTGTTTGAATGCTTTTTGCCCAACTCTGGCTACTGAGATACAGACGGAGGCAAAGTCAAAGGCGTTTAAGGCACTGTTGATTCACTGGCGTGAAATAAATAGCTGACAGACATCATCTGCTAACATGCTAGCTGATGTCTCTTCTTCTTCATCTCCTCCAAAACACGACCGCATTGCATTGTGGTATACGGGAGTACGATGAAGTGTACATCACTTGTTCACTCAATTTCGCAGTGAATTATGGGTATTTTATTGTGCACTATGTAGTGGATGAAACTGACCACCCGAAAATTCGAACAACACTAAAAATGGCGAACACCAGATGTAGTGCACTACATCCGTGATAGGGGGCGGTTTCGAACACAGCTATGTGTGATATCTTAGAATGACACAGTGCAGTTAATGGACTAACTGTTTCTCTGTCTGCAACATTGTTCTACAGACTGATGTCCTGATAGTGAGTTGTGACCTGATAACAGATGTGGCGCTTCACGAGGTGGTTGATCTGTTCAGAGCCCACAATGCAACTCTGGCCATGCTTATGAGCAAAACTCATGAATTCACAGAGATGGTCCCAGGCCAGAAGGGCAAGAAAAAGACAGGTAACTGGAAAATGAGTTATTCCAGCAGATACAACTGTGATGCATTTAATATGGTGGCTGTTCATACTCACATAATGTAATGTACCATCATACATATTTCTGTCTAACTGCTTTTTGATTAAATCACTAATGTTGCAGATACCATAATGAGACATTAATTCTGCACTTTTTTTCCCAGCTGAACAGAGGGATTTTGTTGGTGTGGATCATTCAGGGAAGAGGCTGCTTTTCATGGCCAGTGAAGCAGATCTGGAGGACGGGCTCTCAGTTAGGAAGTCCATCATGAAGAAGTAAGTTAAAGACACAAGGCTGTATGACTGAAGGTGAATATATTGTTTTCTGGCTTCAGCAGAGCAGTTGTTGGGTTTCTCATCACCAATCACATGTTTTCAGTTTCTATACTGGATTTGCAGGATTTTCTTTTGGTTACAGGAAGAATATTCTATGTGGGTTTTTGTTTCTCAGTCCTAAAATGCATGTATGTGTGAGAGAGGGGTGTTTTGGGAGCTCGTAAATACTTCATGGAGCCAAAGCCACTGTAAATTCTGGCCAACAAGAGGGGGGCCAGAGCAGCTGCTCGCATGGTTCCTTGCACATGGATCTCTTGAGATCCACCTACTCTTCATATGAGCGCACACACTCATGTGCATACACACAATAATAACACACTATATATATAAAACACACACTTTGTATAATATACATATGTACATACATTCTATGTTTTTCCAGAAATCAGAGCTACTGAAATGAGCACATGGGAATATGTAACACAACCTGAAGGAAGACCCTGATGGAGAGAAAACAGTCACACATTGTCACAGTTTTATGGAAACATGGAAACACATTGATCCCATAGATAAACATTTATGGCCTACAGTGAAAGGCTTACAGTCTTCAAGTCACTTCTGATCACTCACATGTCACACAACCATCCAAGGCAGATGTAGAAATCTCTCAGCATACAGTATTTATTGCCTGAGGTAGTAACAGAAGAAATCCTGGAGTTCTGGTTCTCCATATAACCCATCAGGAGGTACTTTTACAAGATTTGACTGTTTTGAACATCAGCACTGTCCAGCCAGAAGTCACAACTCATTCACAAACATAGGTTCCTTCCTTTGGGATGCACCTTTTGCATTTAAAATGCGCATGTAGACTGATGTGTGAAACATTTGCATACACCTGTCTCTAAGATTTTAGTTGTAAGTATTTTTTCTACTTCTGGTGTGTTTATGAACAGCTCAGTTGGGAAATTTGAAGTTTATTTGTGTTTTGTCCAAGTTAAGTCTTTTTTTCTCTTTGAGAATGACATTATTTCATATCTTGTGAATTCCCTAGTCAAATGTTCCTCTTTCATTCGTTATTTTAGTCATCTGTTCTATGCATCCTTTCACACTACTAACCATCCGGTCTTTAATCCCTCCATCGCTGTGCCTCAGCCCATGTGCTTTTTCTTCCCGTTTCTTTCTATGTATTCCACATGGTCGAGGTGTGTTAGCTCTGAACAGTCTGCACATGAGAATTTGCTTGACCTGGAAATTGCTTAAACGGTGTGAAAGGACACCAGCAGTGCTTAACCTGGTACATAACAGCTCCACCTGTCAGAGCATTTCAGAGACAGGCCTGGGGACAGGATTAGCTATGTATAAATAGGTTGATTAAAAATCTGAATTATCCAGGAAGAAAAAATTGAAGCAAAAATATGGTTCAATAATACTATGAAGGTGTTGGTATATAAAAAAAAGATAAAGCAGCTTTTGTAGAGCAGCTGAAGAAGATTATATCAGATTCTTGAGTAGCACACTGCATCTTTACTGTTATAGTCTTTTTGTAATATGATGATGCAGCACTGTATTGTAAAATGTACCAACTTTTACAGAAACCATCGATGTAAGGTGCTAACATCTACATGTACTAGAAGTATAAAGGGAGAATCTGCAGGTTATCTATTAGTCTTTTTTTCTGTTTTTGTCTTACTTCTGCATTTTTTATCTAAACATTCAGCCTGTGGAGGGCTAAGAATAACTTTGAAATACCAATACATCATTTTGATGATGAAACTTAATTTTGAAATATAATATAGAGTGGTACATATGATTTCCAATTCAACAATTAATAGTGAAAGAAATTAAACTCCAAAGTGTTTTGTAATTAAAAATTTTAAATTGAAATGTTGAAGATGAATTCTATATTAGCAATTTATTATTAAATACTGTGGTTTGTGAATGTACGTTTTAAACGGAGAAATCACACAATGTAGATTTTCTATTGTGTTCCTTTTGACTCTGAAATAACCAAAACGGATATTATCCTAATGTGAGTATCCTCACAGTTTTATAAATTATTGGTTAAAATTGTATAGATAAGCCATTATTTGGTTTCCAGAAAAGATGGATTTATGTCTCAGGATGATAATCACAGAGAGCAGTTTACATCATTATTACTGTTGTAAAAATTATGTGAATGAGTGGCATTGACGCAGGTTTTTTAGATGACCCCTTTAATTATCACTTGTCAAACATGATTGGCAATCACATTTATTAGCCATGGCTTTTATTTCTTGTTATTGTTTATTAAATGTGTCTGCCTCTGGGTCTTGTATGCCTGGTTAAGCAGGTATCCCAAGTTCAGGCGCTGTTTTCAGGCAGCCTGTAGATCATTGCAACCCCCTTCTTTTAAACCATTAACCTCTTTCCTTCCAGACTTCCAAATAAAGGCCACTAGTGCCCAGGATTATTTAAAAAGAAAAAAAGTGAAAGTCTAACTGTTGGTTCATCCCTTTGTTTGTTTACTTTAGGCCAACATGAAATACTGTGGCTTGTGTGGGCAATTGTTCACTGATGCTTAAAGCGTAGGATGATGTGGAAATAAGAACAAGGATGCTGGATATTTCTGCTCTAGAGTTTTAAATCTACTTATTGTTACAACAAATATCAGAACATTCATTGAATTACATTTTCTTAATTCTGACAGTATATTTAATTTGCAATCTCCATAAGAAACTGATGGAATGAGGAACTAGCATGCTAGGAGGACAGGTTATCAGAAGCTAGGTTAAAAGGAGGACAGAATAAGAGGCAAAGGGTCTCTACCTGCTGAGGTAGAGGAGGTGACTTACCTTTAAGGTAGTCAAGAAACCAGCCGTTCCTGGTTGTGTATGCCGTAAGCTCCCATAAGCATAGCTAAAAAGCGGAGAAGTTGCTTTGCGTGATCATTTTAGCAAGCTGAACCAACTCTTGGGGAATCATCAGAATAAACTAACAGGCTCTCAGCTAAAACTTGGACTTCTGGAACTTAGCTTTTTTTCCCCACTCATCAGAGGTCACATCAAAGTGGAAGCAGCCTAAACATGGAAGCCCAGACTTAACTTTCCCCTGCTACTTCTTAGTAGCTACTTTCCCCAGCTTAGCCAGTGGGATCCCAAGGTGTTCCCAGGTCAGCCGTGAGACATATTATCCAGTCTGTCCAGGGTCTCTTGTTAGTGGGACATTAATGATGCCTCACAAAGGAGGCATCCAGGACACATCTTGACTAGATGCCCAAGTCACCTCCTCCAGCTCTTCTGAATGTCGTTGAGCAGCAGGTCTACTCGAAGCACCTCACAGATGGCCAAGAATCTAAACCTATCTCTAAGTGAGGGCCCGGCCATCCTGAAAGAGGAGGAAACCCATTTTGTCTACATGTTATCATAATCTTAATTTTTCCCGTCACTACCCACAGTTCATGACCATAGTTGAGGGTGAGAACACACATCTGCCAGTGAATCGAGAGCTTCACCATTCTGCTACGCTCCTTCTTCACTATGATATACAGATGCAGAGTCTGTATCACAGCAAAATGTTCCACCATCCTCCTGTCGATTTCCTTCATTCACACATGAATAAAACCCCAAGGTACCCCTCTGTTAATTGACACTTTGCTTTGGTAAAGAGGTTTGAGATCCCTCCAAGAACCTGAGGGTTATGTTGTCTGGGGCATAAGCTACTGGCAAGGTCTCTTATGGCAAAGTGCCCTGATAGGGTTATAAAACTAATGCTGCCTTCCTGTGATACGGGAAAGACGATCCTTTCCACCTGTAAAGTGGAAATTACCAGTGCATTGTGTTCAAGTGCTTTTGATGTTGTTGTGAAGAGAAACATGGTGGACAAAAAGCGAACACTAATTAAATGATTTTTTAAAATGACATAAGTTTACATGGAGATACCATAGAAAAGAATGTATGCAACAGCACTGAGTAGGCTTCAAACAGCAGCAGAGAACATTTAGCATAACGTAATATTTACCAAACACAATCATCTTGCTGCTCTCCGCCATGTTGAAAGGTCAAAGTTGATCTCATCTCGACAGTTCAGGTATCATAAGATTTTTCCAGTGGAAATTACGGCATGAGTGGGTGTTCATGTGCAATTTTGTCATCGGTTTACGGTTTACAATAAATACCATGCACATAAGGGCAGCATAAGGCCATTCGAAAGCTTTGACAGACAAAGTTATCCAGCGGGGATCTCAATAGGGAAACCAGGTTACTCTCCTGGACACAGGTCTGGAAGAGGATTTTACTGGTAAGCCCCTGATAACAGCGTCTTGGCACCCGGGTCTCAGCCCAAAGAAGCCACATGTTGTCCATTCCATGTGGGTTCACTACCTAGGAGAGAACTTACCTTATGGACACTGGGTGATGGCCAAAGGCAGGCACCCAACCTAACCTTTGACTTCAGAAGCTGGCTTTTTGGAGCTAACTGAGTTAGAAGCTAAAATGAGTGTATGTTAAAGCTAAACTCGCAGCCAGGAATTTGTGCACCAGCCAGCTAGGAGCCCAAAGCTAGGTCTGAGTCACCGATACAGCTACATTGTTTTATGTAGGTAGGCCTAACATGGTAGAAAGTCCTAACATATTGGCATGTTGCCTTTTAGATATTTCCATGTGAATGTGATCTTCTATAATTTAGCCTCCTTTACCTCAGTAATAATGTCTGGTAGTAACATTTTCCGCAGATTTAACACATATTAGAAATTTTAATTTCTATTAGAAATTTTAATTTCTAATATGGACTTGTACATACGCGCAATCAATTAGTCATTCATTTTTATGGACTTACCCCTTTTACCACATAATATACCGTGTGGGAACCATTTTTCTTAAAAAGATAAAAATAATATTAGGTATAGCTCCTTTAAGGAAAAAGGTGAGATATCAGTGGCATCCCAGTTTAAACCATAAACATTTTTAGTGCAATTTTAGGAAAGGATTAGTTTTTGAACTGCTTAATAACCATCATGCACACCAAGTACAATTTCGAATATGTGTTTTCACATATGTTAATCAGAACAATAATCAGCACAACCTGTCCTGATTGAAATTACATTTTTATCAGAATCTTCCAGTTGCTATACATGAAGTATTTTTATACCAATGAGACTTAAAATCTTGATTCTGGTGTCCATATAAACATAGTGTCCTTTACCCTTATTATCCTCTGTTTTATTTCCCATAAGGCTGACACATTTTCTATTAGCAAATGGTGGAGAATGTTTGGATTCTGTTTTTGGAAAGGAAAATGTGGTTATTTCCTCTCATTTTATAAATTCAGTTGTAAAGTTGTGGACATGTCCTTGGATTTTACAATGTGAATCTTTCTGAGGTGTTTCATGAGTGGCCTGATTGCACCACCTGCATCATGTTCAATACTGGCCTAAAACATAGGTTCAAAACTGAGTTAGCTAAAAAGAAAGTATAGTAGTCTAATGTGGCTTAAAGATGGTGACAGAATTATCTTTTGGAAATTGCAGTTTAGTGCTGTAAAAAGCCCTAAGCCCTTTAGTCCTGTTGGCTCTGCAGTGAAAACTCGACTAATGAGGGTATTAACAATCATTCTGCTGTGTCTGATTCATTGTCCGCTGTGGGGTTTCAGTTGTAACGAAATAAAACACGATACTGTGTGCATTTGTGTGTGTTAAAGAGTGAGAGATGAGATTCTGCTCTCCAGCTGAAGACTTCAGTGGTACTTATAAGCAGTGAGTCATTAATCCAAGGGTTGAGTCACCCTTGCCTCTAAAGGCTCTAAATTCCTGCTCCCCCTTGAAAAAGAGCTGTGTGGTGCTCACAGCAACCAGGAAGTGGATGAAGCTGCTGTTGGGAAAATTGAAATGTTGACACTTGTTTGGATAGTTTAGTGTAGTTGGGTGTAGCACAAAAAGGATAAATCCATACAATGAAATTAAATCTGATCAGTGGTTCACCAATCAGTGATCTACATTAAATCGCTTAATCATATGAAGAAATTTGTTTAAATGTTTGATTTTTTTTAAAAAAAATTTAAGGAAGCTAAATGTGTTTGTTCAACAATAATGTTGCTTATTTCCAGCGATATTCTGCACATAATCTGGCAGAGATTGAAACAAAAATGAACAAAAGCACTTCAATAAACTCTGTTGCCTCTGAGCGTGTGACACAGGTTAACCACAAATTCTGAAACCTCACAGCACTGAATATGTAGTGCACTGAATTTTTGTCCACAAAACATTTTTCTCCATTCTGCACATCTTCTATATAGATGTGTGCACATACATGCACAAGGCCGTACCCCAGTACTCTAGGTCTCTGTCTCCCACCTGCCTGCAGGTGCCAAACCATGATGTCACATGCTGGGTGTTCCCATAAATTTCCCTTTATGCCCATTGTGCTCTCACAGAGACATACACCTGGGAAATATTGTGTGAATAAATACATTTGACAAACATCCACCGAGCATGTCTGTGTGTGTGCACGAACATGTGTTTTTACGCTTTTGAATGAAATACCTTTACACAAACGAGCACACGATTGGTTTGGTTTGATTTATGACTTTCAGCATCTGCTTGTAAAACATGTGTGACCAAGCAGAAATCCTCCTGAGTCGCTCTAGTTATGAACTGGCGAATTTGGTCAAATGAAGAATAAAAGGAGTGCTTGAAAGCAAATACAGCTGATAATTCTGTGTTCATTCAGCATGTTTTACACTAAAAACACATTCACAAATAGGAGCTTGCTTGGTGCAATCGTGTGTCCTGTTTGTGGGTTTCTATCAGATTTCCATTCTGTCTTATCCTGTTCAGCTTATTTATCAAATGCTTCGTATGGCATCGGCAGTGTTTAGCTGGCAGTGGTCACATGCTCATATTACTGCCACTGAACACTTCATTGGTTGGATAAACAGTGCTACACACAATACTAGCAGCAGGTAAAATAGTAAAGGTGATTTGATCTGTTAAATGCTAGATGAGGGTTAGATGAGTTTATTTGGTTGATTGTCTTCTTTTTTTCTTACTTAGTTTTAAACCTATTTTTAAAAGGTAAGCAGCATGTTGTTAGCATGAACGCCTCGGTCACACCAACAGCACCCGCCTTAGGGGAAATTGTTTCACCCGCCATTAGTCACTGTTCCTCTTGAGTGTGGTACAATAAATCAGATCTAAACAGCACTGTGAACAGTGAACATCATGTCTGCTTTTGATTCTTCCAAAGTCACCTTGTTGTTTTGTGATAATGAGAGACAGACTTGGGTCTGCTTTTAAGAAAATTCTAAATCACTGCAGTATGCTTTGAAAAATCGTGAGCAGTAATGACTGGTCCGGGGGGGGTATGGCATTGGTGGTGAAGGGGCTAGAACATGTAAGAGCTGTTCTGGTCCTTTTAGGAATGATGCACCCCACTGTTTTATTATGTAATGATTGAAAGGGCAGAGGAAGAGGTGGATGGATAGTCAGAGACTGAAGGGGTGATGATGGATTTGTTTATTGAACCCTGAAGGATGACATGGCTTTCTTTGGTTCTCGCTTCATAAATGTCACTTTCAGAATTGGGCCACTGTGTCTCGGGAAGAGAAAAATGTGCGGATTGTCTGATTGTTTTGTGTGTGTGTGTGTGTGTGTGTGTGTGTGTGCGT
>JAVQJG010015036.1:0-13033 GCA_036024015.1 Craterocephalus amniculus
ACAGCATATCCATTAAATCTTTACTTATAAGACTCTGCTGTTTGGATTCCAAAATCTGTTATCCAGCACATACAGAAGTTTTTGATGTGACCATGTATTTCAACATATAACATTCCTAAGCACCACTTGTTAATTACACTATTCCATAAATCTTAGACAGAATGAATAATGGTATGTATATCTCTGCATTTTATCTCACATTTACAACCTTACAGTTTTATTTCTGCATCGTACATCAGGTTGTACCTCTGCAGGAGGATGAGGAGAAATGTCACATGTGCTGAACTGCAAGATGCTCAGAAAGCTATACAGGAATGTGGAAGATGCTTTGAAAGGTCATAAAATTCAAGAAAACATAAGAAGTTCTGTTAGGATGATTTATGTAGGATTTGGATTAAATGCTCTAAAACCTGCAGCTAATGGAAGAAACGGTGGAAGTAAATGTCATGGGGAGATGGAGTTCATGGGAGTATTGAACTCAACATCATATTCTGTTTTGGTTCAAAGGTGGAACATGCCAGAGAAGATAACACAGATACCCCAGCCATAAAAGCAGATTGCATATGCACCAATAGATAATTTTATAAAGTGCTGAAAGACAATAAAAAGACAACTGAGTAGCATAGTTGAGATCCATGCATATTCGATACACATTAGAAAAATGAAAAAATGACAACGGAAAAAACATTTTTCTGCTGTTTACTGGAACACCATGAAAATATGAAACCAAAAAAGTGTTTTTTTTCTTATCTCCATTTCAGTTGCATAAGTTTGGACTCCATAAAATAAAACTTGGAAGAAAATATCAGAATGTACCCAAAGTACTGAAAATGCATGTCATGTTATGCACAACTTTCATGTTATGCACAACTAAAACAAAGTGTGTAAGCTAGAGAGAGAATATATTCATTTATATGCCCATGTGTTCAGAGAGAGTCAGCCTCTGTCAGATATTTCCTGTGGGTGCTGTGGAGGAACTTTCTCCACATTCAGTTTAACACCTCTTTTAGTTCATCATTATCAGTAGCCTATTTCTTCAGCTCGAACATATCAGCTGGGTTAAAGTTAGGACTCTGCCACACCTGGACAACTTTTTCCTCTTTTCATAACATTTTGTTATTGATTTATTTGCATGTATCTATCTTAGTCTTTTTCCATCAATCTATTTCATCCAAACTTCAGCGAAACAGTGCTCTGTTGTCCCCCTTTCTCATAATCTTGGTTGAAATGACTGAACTCAAGCTTTATCTGAGTCATGGACAGTGAATGATTAAAAAGTGCTTTCCCTACTGATACAAATTGCACTCCATTATATTCATTTAGAAAAGATTTGTGTATATCATTTTTGACTTCTTAATGTTATTCAAGGAAATCTTTTTAATTATTGAAAAACCACTGCAAAAAAAAAGAAAGAAAAAGAAAAAAATATGGTTGGCTGGAATGAGTTATCACTTCACTGTAAGCCCAAACCACATTGCTACAGTACAACTTGGAAGTTTCAAGTGGTATGCTGCACTAAGAAGGGAAAGATGGAGTCAAAAATATCTGAGTGTTGAATGGGAATGCAGTATGCTGAACAAATAGAATAGAATGAAGGATTAAAGGTTGAGAAGCACAGACACAGAAATCCAGTGACCTGTGAAACTGCTTGTGACAGTTAGGAACTCCTTTTGCTAATTGGTCAAACATATCTAATTATAGCTTGGTCGCAGAATATTTTGCCTCCAAAGGACCATTCTCATCAACACCATAATTTGCATCGTTACATCCATCTTTTTCTGTTAAAAATGCTCTTTTAAGGGTTGAAAGTGGAATTAAATAAAAGGCTAAATAATTAGCCAGGTATTAGATTCTTTAAGTTAATGTTAGATGTATTGCAAGGAGCAATGTATTGTTTGTCAAACTCCACACTTTAGTCATCACCGGTACAAAGCTTTGTTTTCAGGAGACAGTAGCATTGAATGGCAAATCACAATCATGAGACTGGGGCTGTGGAGCAAGTTTGGGTGAACGCACTGCAGAGCTGACCCAGACGGTATTGTCAAATACGTAACTAACACAAACCATCAAAATCAAAAGGCCTGTCATAAGTTAGCCCATTTTGCTCTTATTATTGTCATTGCTGACATGTCAAGGTTCAAAATAATCATGATTTAATATAAATTCTTTGCTATTCTCTCCTGAGTTTTCCCCCTCTTAATTACCAACCAGTCCTTGACAATCCTAAAGCAACAACATAGTTTTGTGTCCATGGTGATCCAGATGTCCTTCTGTATCATTCTTATTTTTTCTGAGTTGTAGTATTTGGTATGGCTGCTCAGGAATTAAAAACAAAGTGAGTGTGCTACTTTAATGTTTAGTTACTTGGTTAACTTTCACAATGGGGGAAACTTATATGAGGTGAAACTATTTCTTACCCTGCTAGTGTCTTTTGGCACAGGGATATTATAACATTTCTGTGCTCCTCTACGACATTTATCGGTGATACGGGCATGACTCAAGGGCATGCATTTTGTTCGGCCAGCCCTGCAGATTTGTAGTTTTTTTTTCTTCTAAAATCAAGGCCTGAAACATGACTTAGTGACTCTATCCATGTAGCTCATTGTGAGCTCTGAGCATTCATGTAATCTTTCTTGCCCAAGGAAAAACGACTCCAGAACAATAAATCAAGCACCAATGGATTGTTTTAAAACCATTGCAACACCATCAAAGTATCCAGTATTTTTTATTTGAGGCTCATATAAGTTTATATTTCAACCGATTAGTCATTGAAGTTACATTGCTGGACAAAATCCAGTTCTAGTCTGTAAATGAGGGAATCTTTGTATTTGTCATATTGATTCTTCTTTTGAGAGAGGATGAGTTTCCTTAAGGTTGTACACAGAGCATTCTTCATTTGCTTTTTTACACTTAGAGCTACTAAGTGGGAAAGACTCTCAGACACATAGTGGGGCTTTTATTAGGGGGTTGAGTTCCCCTCATTTGTTTCGTACATCTCCTGGCTCATTGTCTTTTTACTACCATTGTAAACTTATTGTCTTGTGGTACCAACCTTTACAAAACCTATGCAAAATGCACTTTTGAAAGGCTAAGTCAGGGGTCTGTGATGCCATGACAGCAATTCCAGATTTAATGGCTGCTTTCTGTTTCAGTGACACCATGTGGTATGCATCACTGTGGTAAGATTACCAAGGAGACGTTGTTGTCTGCAGACATCGTCGTTGGGTAACATCTCTTGTCCTCATAATTTGGTGTGATTTAAAAATTTTCCTTGCTGTGAAATTGCTCATTAGATTCGTAAAACAACACAGTTACAAAAAGAAGGGACAAAACAAACAAAAAACCCATCAGACAATAGAGCACAAGAAACACATGAAGGCCAATTGAATCAAAACAATTCAGGCTGCACTTTATGGACTAGTTAAAGAGAGAATACATGAGTATTTTATGACGACTTCACACATGGGAAAAAAAACAATATCGTGTAAAGTGAATGCATCTCCCAGTAAAACCCTTAAACCTTAGATAACGGCGCTCTTTATTACGTCTTTATGGAGAGCTGCTATCCTGCACGTCATCCTTTTGATAACTTTAGAGTCTCTGGCATAAAAATACGTTTATAGAATAATAAAATGCTTAGTGCCGGCTGATAAGGAAGGACCTTGAACTGGGATATTGATCATGTGGTCCTTCACATTCCTGCGATAACCAGAATTCCTAGAAATCATTGTGTAATTATTAAAAATAGTATCTAATATAATTTAATGATTGTATTAATAATCTAAATTTATTATATCTTTATTCACCTGCCAACATGACTTAGTGACTCTAAGGTTCAGCTGAAAACCTGAATATGCTTTTAGGCTACTATCATCCCAGTTGCTTATCATATTCCCTAAGCTGGCCAGTCCAACCAGACCTACAACCATAGCCACATGTTTGATATCCATTCCTGAAGCAAAATGCCTTATACTGCTTCGGTGCTCTCAGGTCCTTAGGCTTAGAGTCCATTAAGTCCTGAGGGAGTCACAGAAATTATAGCTTGGCAGATTTTTCTTTTGTTTTTCCTGCAACCTCAGTTGTTTGCCTTTAGGTTCGTGAGTCAAAGCAAAAAAGTCAAAGCACTTCTATGACATCTACAGCTTTCATACCAGTGAGAAATTAAAGGTGAGCAGATAGCAGGTAAAACAATAGCTTACAAGCACAGAGCAGAGAGGAACTGTAGAAGTTGAGTTGTGGAAATGTTTTAGCAACCTGGTTCACGTGATGAAAAGTAATTTGATCAGTCCTTAATATAAAAATATTCAGATGCGCAAAAAATAACCCTTTCTCCCCATTTGCACAGTTGAAAAGTTTGATTTACGCTGTGTGGACAAAATTCCTCCTAAACCAAACAAAAACTCATGAATTGCTGCTTCAGTGGCAGATATAGGGGGTATCAGGGTGATCCCTCTGTTTGAAACAGAGCAGCACATAGTTATTTATGGAGAATCCACAACATTTTTAAACAGACTGCAAGTAACACGATTCACTGGGGTCAAAATATGCACTGATTTGTATAGTGAAATTTATTACACAGTAAATTGTAATGAAGACATGTTCGGCCAAAGTAGAATTCTTCATATACAGAACAGCATGAATAAATCTTAAATCTGTGATAATTTATTATTAAAACTTCCCATCTAGTTTCCACTCCTTAAGATAACAAATATCAGACTGTTTAATCTATGAATATTAACACTGACATTGAATATATTTGTCCTTCAAAGAATGTTGCAGTGGTCTGTTTAATTTTGTCTAAATGCACCTTGTTTATTGAGTTTCAGTATGAGCCACACATTGCTAAGTCAGAGTGGAGACAGTCAAATCAAATCAGAGTGCAAGGATTGTTCTGGTTTATTAACAGAGCAGTGCATCACATTTCCTGACTTTATCAAATTTCAATAAATGTTTCCTTAAATGCCTATGTGAGGAACAACTTAACACTGTTATGATTAACAAAGAAGTCATTGATTTTGTAACAGCTAAGATACCAGAAACGATTTCCTTCTGCATTATCCACGCATGGTATTATCCATTTATTATGTTTTGACAAATCTGTCTAAATGATTTTATTGATTAATCTATTTATTTTCATACATTAAGCCTGAGTGTATGGCTGCATTCAGTTTTGTTCTTTTGTTAAGACAACGCAGATGGTATCTCACTTGTTGTTTATGAACTCCAACGCAGAGGTCAAAGCCATTTGTCAGTGACAAAACACAGTTCATTATAAGTGTTAGGGTGTCTGCATGAGCCTGTGTAGTTCCCGTTATGGGAGGATGACCCTTTGCACTTAGTGGTGGAGACTCCCTTAAGCCTCTCTTTGCCCATGCACACTCGTATAGATAACAAAAGGCAACTTTGGAAATGCCTTTGGAAGTAATCTGTTTGTTAACCTTTACAGACTTTATAGCTTTTGAATTTGATTTGAACAATAGCTGCACAAAAAATGCAGATACCATATTTGTACAAACACAACTACAGTTTAATAGTAATCCCTCGCATTGCTCAAGAAACTTTAAGAAATTTTTAATGAAAATACAATGGGACAGCCCAGTCAATGCTTACTGGGCCCAGTTTGAATGAATTCATATGAAATATTTTACAAAAAATCTGATTGGCAGCATGTACAGAACAGAAAGTGGCACGGTGGACCGATACATCGGTCTGGTTTTACATCGGTGGCAAATAGAAATTGAGCACCATAGTGTTGTTAATAATGTTTAAAGATGTGAACTGCCCAATGTACTGTGATATTAATTTGAGGCCATATCGCCCAGCCCTTGTTGAGTCTGACCCTGTTTATTTGTGTGATTACTCTTAGTACTGTACAGTATGTTTTTATGTAATTTTCTTTTACTGTTTTATGTTTTTTAACGTTCTCTCTGTTCAGCACTTTGGGCAAATATGGTTCTTGTAAATGTGTTCTATAAATAAACTTGAACTTGAACTTGGGTGATGAGGGGTCAGTGAGTGGAACTTTACTGTATGTGTATATTTTCAGTAAACTGTGTGGATGCCCAAGAGAGAAGGTGTGGGTTTGTATATGGGTGTGTAAGGCCATCTGTTGTCTTGCTTAGGTGGAAAACAGTGGAACAATTTAGACAAGTCCTACGAGATAATCATTTGGAGCGCAGAATAATGACAATAAAATGTGTCATTACTCTGTAACACCTTGTTACACCACATATGCGGATGGATAAGTAGTTGTGTGCAACTCTTTAGAGGAACTAAAATGACTCAAGATGTAGTATTTGTGTCTATGGGAAGTGTTTCCAAACAATGTGATGGGAGGATAGCAGCTGTGGACATGCTGAGCAATAATTTAGTCCATGTCCTCAAAAACATTTAAGGACATTTCTGAAGCTCTATCGGGAGTTCCACCCAGTTTGAAAGGTTCATAGATTTAGGTCCCAAAGCTTTGGTCGAAATTATTTAATTTAGAAATGATAGTCTGATTAGATTAAAGTAGAAAACAACAAAGTCCTTCAAAGGTATTCTTCGCCTCTCCTCTGTTCTCATCATTCAATATGGGAGGAAAGAGATCAGTGAGAAATCATGTGACCATAAGGTGTTGGCAAAAAATGTAAAAAGCTAAAACCATTTTCCAAGATTTTGTTTAAATTTCAGGAGATCGTGTCCAGTAAATAACTTAAACGGTACAACAATAAGTTGAATAACACAAAAACAGAACAGTTAAATTAAATTAGATAGAAGAAGGACTCTTTTTAAGGCTTGAAAAACTGGTGAAAAAAATGTGTTCTTACACTCTCTATAAAAGCTATTCTGTATTTTAGTCACAAAGAATGACAGTAGTAGGTATTTTCAACAAGAGACAGGGGAGAGGAAGGCGGATGAGCAATCAGTGATATTCTGCAGGTTGTTTTTAGATATCTCTTTGCTTTAAACCCAATTGACCATACCCTAAGTATTTTCTTTTTGATTTGAACTTTAACAAAGTTTTGATAATGGGTTGCCCCATGCATTGCTACAGCAGACAGTGTAGGTAGGGACTAATCTGCTGAGCGTTTTGTGTGTGCACATCCGCCATTTTTGCTTTGCTGAAAGTAAATCACTAATGTGGGCGATCATGTGAAATGTTATAAAGTGTTAACCTGTAACACAAGGAAAAACCATGTGTACTGTAGTTTAACCTTCATAGATTATTGTGAGAGCGTGAAATGAGCCTGCTAGGTTTTATTATGAGAAGTTCTACTTCATGCTAGACAGAGACTTGGAGAGGTTCTGCTGCTACACTTCAGATGATCCGGTCATCATGTTGATGTCGGAGCCTTAGTCTATAAATGTGGGCAGCCAATACTGTCAAGGCCACAGAAACTTGAATTTTGAGCGTGCCATTTTTTTGTATGTGGGCCAGAGCAGTTAGACACAGGGTGATGGTTCCTATAGTCCTAATAGGTCAGTGCAGTCTGAAGCCTCATTGGTTGAAAGGGCCAACAGTAATGCTTTGTGCGTTGAATTAACCAAAAAAAACTTTGTTTATGGCCCAAAAGTCCAAACTGAATCAGTGTTTGAAGGATCCACTTCTAACAAGTCAGGACTTATAGACAAGCATAGTGATAAGAGTCATTGTCCTTCAGACCGAACTGGTTTGATACCCAAATTCCCAAGCCACCCTTGAAAAGTATATGTAAAGACAATGTGCTTAATAGATGTGTTGGCTAAGTGAATATAGTGTTTTAAGTTACCTTTGCACTTTGCTCTAACGTTTTTAATATCTTACGTAAAACACTTTCTCTTGTCTTGTATGTTATGATGTTGTATACAAATAAATCTGCCTTGCCCTGCCCAATGTAATGAGATATGAATATAGACAAATAGCAGTTTAAAGATAGCGTGACTTTGACTTTCAGTTTGAAGATAGTAAATTGCCCTTTTTATTTTAGGTGCTGTTTCTTCAAGGGATGAAGACTTGAAGATCTTTTCTAGCTGAGATGTTGAGTGAGCATTTCGATGATTCAATAAACCATATTTTTTGATACCTATAAGGTATCTTCTCCATGAAAAACTTGAGGATCCAAAAGAATCAAATGTAAGCAAATGTTCAAAAGCAGCTGGTTCTGGTTTTGAATCAGTTCATAAAATGTCAGGGTGTCCAAATTAAAAAAGGCCATCGTCAAGGTGTTATCACTTGGCAGAAGGACTGAAAGAAAGGATTTTAACTTATGAATCTTAGGAGACCCAGGCAGATGGCTTGCTACTTAGCTTCACATTTCAAATCAAGGGTGGGTTAAATATAGCCTACACAACTATGCGAAGGAGAACCTCTTGAACCTCTTTGACGCAATGTAAAGCATTAGCATGAGAAGAGACAGAAAAAACAAAGAATCAATGAGCAAATAATGACATAGGAGCAGTGGTAGTGTCGGCCGAATTCAGAGTATGGAAATCACTTAGGACCAAAATTCTGAGAAGAGAGAGGACAAACGTCACGCCGCTGAGAGACTGGAGCCTGAATCAGAGGAAACTGCAAACTGTGGAAACATGGAAGAGCTACACATCATGACCAGGATGCTGGTGACAAATAATGGCAGACCAGACTGACTCCCCAGGGATAGATAACAACAGATCTCTACCCTAATGGCACAAATGCTATGGTTTTAGACAAAGGTAGGCAAGTTTGGTCCTCAGTCCTGCAAGTCTCAAAACACCCGTTTCAAATGAATGAGTCTCTGAGCAGAACTTGATAAGTTGTTGGATCCAATTAGTTAGATCAAGTGTGTTGGAGCACGGGAACAATGGAAACCTGCTGGACTTTGGCTGTAGGACCAAAGTTGCATGTCCCTGGTTTGAAATAACATAATGTGTCTGTCAGTTTCATATTTTAAGAACTTTTAAGTTAATCATGCTTCTGCAGAAGCTGCATGTAATTAACATGTGTGTGTTTGTGTTTGTGTGTCCTGTTGCTGCTCCTGAATACCTAACAAACAAAATCATGGGTGATGTACAAGATGGCTGGTCGATCTGAATGATTATAATGCTTTAGAAATAGTATTTTATCAAATTTAACAATGAGACTTACAACTGATTCTTCTGATACTTAGCAGACTCTGCTTTTGGTTGTACTTTTAATTGATGATTTCTTGCATTTCAGTCTTTATTTAGTTACTTAGTTGAAAAATGTTTTGTGTCTATTCTCTTACTTTGTATGTTAGTGACACAGTTGGGATTTAAAATGTTTGAGTATAGAAGAGATATGACCCCATTGATCAAGAACATGACAAAATTTGGAAACCAGATGTATAAGATCCAAGATGTTGCCAGCAAAAGATACCTTTAAGGAGGCTGATGGTGCAACTAAAAGTGACAGTGGAGGAATATAAAACCCATTTTGATGCTCTGATGTGTTTGTATCAGTTATGTTAACTCATAATGTAGGATTTGGTTAATAATGTATCTTTACCTATTTCCTTATGAAGTAATATGTGTTGAAAATTTAATCAAGACTGATGAGTTTGATGTAGACACACAGAAATGTCAGCCAAGAATGAACTGAGGAGGCTCATTGTGTGTGGATAAGGGTTTTGTTTGCTCTTTGGACTCTCTAGTCAGTCATTGTTTCATCCCATATTAAAATATGATCAAATGACCATCATAGTTATTAATGTTGTGGGAGCTTGATCTATGAAACACCACTGAAGCTGAAGATAGCCACAGATCTACATTTGTGGCTTTTATCTTCATGAGGGTCAGAGTGATTAATTTGAGCACTTATGCAGTAAATAAAACCTCTCTTTGTCTCTTAGTCCATTCTGATGATTATGCCTGCAGGAAAATGAGAAAGGCCTTCCCTTTCCCTTCCCATGAACACAAATTCCTCCAGGAGATCCTGTCTCTGTTGGAGTTATTGGTGAGAGACATCAGTGTCTTTGATGTGGTAAAAATCAGTGGCTTGAACAATGTGAGCAAGTGCGGCTTTGTTGGGAAGTGTCCAACACTGTCGACCAGTTTCTTTATAAAGATCACTGATAATACTCCTAGTGCACTTTTCTGAGAATGAAGAAGGAATTCTAGGGATTCAAGTTCCTCTGACTGACCTTGCTGGTGAAGGGACTGTCCTTGAGCCCGTTTGGGGAAATCTCTAAAGCATCTTTATAGTAAACATCTCCTCAGGCAGCTTTGTGCAAAGCTTCACATCCCTCCAAGCTTTTGGGCAGGCATATGTGCAAAATGTCCCTTCTAAGGAATGATTACATATTACGATGCCTGAGGAGCAACTAATGATCAATTTATTTGATCTTAAAACTAACATCAGAATCACCACCACCATTTTTACAGTTCTGAATACAATCCAGGCTTTCTGCTACATAAGGATCGCATCAGTTACTTAAAACTTAACAAACAAAAAAAAGTGTTATAAATTACAATCTTCTCAAAACTGCTTCAGTCATAACAACGAAAACCACAAAAACAAGAAATATGGACCAATGAAACATTAGTTACTATAACGAAGAGTGTTACACTTGGGGACAAACTGGGACACTGGCTCTGATGCTGGAAAAGCTCTTTTTGATGGCGTATGTGCCAGGAGGGACTAAAGGAAGGAAGCCAATAAACTATTATTTAAAAAGACTCATTGTATTCTTTTATTGTAAAACAGCTGACACGTGTCAAGCGGTTGCTCTCCTACTGTAAGCAAATGTGCCAGCCTTCACCAATGACACCTTATGGGAGACTCATAGGAAGCGCATTGGAAACTGATTTGTCCCTGTATTCTTTTACAATGGAGAAGCGTGCAGAGACAGAGACAAAGGTCACTTTTCTGCCATTTGTTTTATGCCACTCTGACTGTTACATCATGTTTGTCATACATGACATGCTAAGTGAAATAATTTTTTATTTATTTATTTTCCAAAATAGGCAATGACTAAAAAATCTTCCATTGCATAAAAACAATTGTTCCGATTGTTCTCTCCTCCCAAAACCAGAGATAGATAATTGTATAACATTGCAAGCATTTCCTAAATGCCTCACTGACAGCATTAAATCTTAAATACAAACCATTGTGTGCTTAGTTGTGGAAGTCAGTGAGGGCTGATAATCAGTAGGTGGTGGACTGGGAACTCAAGCAGGAGTTCATGGGTGTCTACAGGGCAGGTGTTGGCTCCAGAGGCACAGGATCTTCTCACACGGTGCTTCTCCCCAGGGTGCAAAAATGACTCTCCTGTCTCCTATTCTGTAGTAGAGTCTGCCTTATCAATGGAAGGAAACAATCTGGGAGCTACTTCCCTGCATTGTGTGTAATTGTTTCCCCTTGTGAGAGGGTGCTGCATTAGTCAGCAGAGGAAGATAATGTTTTAGGGCTGGATCAAGATATGTTTCACTTGTGCTTTTGAGGAATTTCTGTTGTTTCAATGCAGGACAAAACAATGGATCATGGGACGTCACAAAGTGTATTGTTTGGAAAATGAAAACATACAACTGGTAAAAATCTAATTCAAATGTTTTGCAAAATAAAAAATATTCCAGTCTTTCTCAAATAAATCCCTTTTAAATGTTCACTAAAAGAAAGCTGCTGCATTTGATGCTCTGAACAAACCCTGTGCGAGTTTTCATCCTTCATCTGCCATAAGCAACTTTCCCTCCACCTGAAATCCATTTAACATGTGAGTTGTGTAACTGCATAGAGGCACATCTATTCACTTCCTCTGACAAAGAAAGGAGCCAAAATCCCCTCATGCCTTTGTGCCAAACTGGTGGAAAAACAGAGTACGCCTCTTTCAGTTTTGCACTGTACACTCACACCACTGCCACTTTCAGTTATTATTAACTCTGCTTATGCTAAGTATAGCTTCCATATGAGCAGTAGCCATGTTGTCATGTGTCCAAATTATTTTTAGCAAGCAATCGTGCATGATGGATGAATCCAGTGTCCAAACACAGCTGAGGAAGTGAATGTTGCAAAGATCTTACGTGACTTTTTTTAAAGGCTCACTCGTGTTGTTTGTACTAAAAAATGGCAGGAGGCTCCTGGGAATCATATTTAATCATTTTAGAAATTAATCTAGCTTTTCACCTGCTCAGAAAAGATTGGATACAGAATTTTTTAAAGCCTATTTCTGAACTGAGAGTTCAGGCATTGTCTAAGATAGCAGTCTAAACCAGCAGGACAGCAATGGGCCCCACAAAAACTGCGTAGGAAGAGCTCAAAGAACCCAACATAAAGTCGGAAAAACTCTTCAGATACCAGTCTGATGGAAACTTACACCATCTGTGGAAAGCAAGTTCAATCCACAAAAACCCCACCTCACAACAGACATGGCCTTTCCTATTGCTAACACACTGCAGGACACTGCCAGTTGTTCTTGGACTATGTCCTGGATGATCAGAGCTCTTTGGCAGCATAAGGAACAACACAGCTTTTGGAAAGAGGCGGCACATTTGTATTTCATTTTTTGAAAAACCAAGTCCTAAATTGTCCATCCAAAAATGGACCTATCACATCTGCAATACACAGATCTCTGGGTTCATTTTGGTACTTTTTATCCATTTCTTCCTGCAATTCCCCTCTCAGTGGAACTAACACCACTATATCCCTTCATGCTGCTTGGGAGTGATTTTCTCATTTTCATCAAAGGAGTTTGTCTGGGGAGCTTTCAGTGATCTTTTTTTTTATCTCATTCCTCTGTTTTTGCAACAAAATGAGCTTGCACTGATGCCATGCAGTTTGTCAGTCTGAGGCTATCTGTGCTTAACAAATTTTATTGGTGCTGAATATTTATGGCGTTACAATTCTGCCTTTAAGGCAACGAGCGTATTTATTTATCGAGAGAGCGTATTTCTCTGACAGCGGGCGTGTTTTTTCTACTGAGAGCGCGCATTCATCCGATCGTGGGAGCTGAAATGTACTTACGGGCCCGTGAACGCAGCATGGTGAGCAGTAAAACACGCCCCCTCCACTCATCTGTGCGCTCTCGCCAAAAACTTCTACGCGCTCGCTGTGCTCGGTGGGTGTTTCTGACAGTTGGAG
>JAVQJG010015044.1:0-15886 GCA_036024015.1 Craterocephalus amniculus
TACTCAGGTAGGCTGTGCTGCTTAAACCAGGCCATGCTGGGACTAAGGGGCCCAAAGTGGGACAAGAAGATGGATGGATCCATGCTTTCATGATGCTTCCAGCACATTCTGCTGCTGGAGTCCATCTGCTTCATGGTTGGACGTGTTGTGTGATCAGAGATGCTGTTCTGCAGAGCTTGGTTGGAACCAGTCCTTACTGGACTTCCTGTTGCCTTTCTGTCATCTCCAACCAGTCTGCCCAGTCTCCTCTGACCTCTGACATCAACAACTGGATGTTTTCTCTTCTTCAGACCATTCTCTGGAAACCCTACAGATGCTTGTGGGGGAAAATCCCAGTAAATCAGCATAAAAAAGTGGAACACTGGCAAACACAATATGGCTGACATTAGTCTTTTTGATTTGCTTGTTGCAGCTAACATGAGCATAGTCAGACTAACTGTGTCGCTGATGAAACAGAATCCTGTTGTTTTCATTTAATTTGTGGTTTCTAGCTAAATGTTCTGTGGTCATGAATTCATCTCATAGCTTAACTGGCTAGCATAAAAAAGGTTAATTGTGTGCCAAGTTTTTTTTGTTACGGTAATTTACGCTGTCATTACTTATGCTTTCCTGTCATTGTGTTAATGCTCCATTCATTTTGTGCTCAGAAGTCTGATTTTCGGAGTTCCCAGAGGGAAATATAACATGAACGCCACATGAAGTCGGAAATCCGACTTGGAAAGTCGGAGCAGACCATCCATCCCAAGTTTACCTTGTAAAGATGGCTTCCCAACAAACCACAGTGGAACCAAGACTTAACATGTTTGTGTCTAAATTATCTTTTTTATCTTTACATAAATAAGACTTTCATTCATATTCTTCTGCGTTAATATCTACATTCTGGTTTAAAAGTCTTCTGTAAAGCGGGAGTGCAAACAAAAAAAGGAGATCCTTGCTCCGTTGGAGATGTTGGTTTTCCAAGTTTTTCGACATTCTTAACTGGTTAACGCTTTCATTCCCAGTTCAGATTTCCGACCTCAAACTGAACACAGCATAGTCGTGCTGAGTAGCTAATGCTACTAAATCAGACGTTTTAATTTGTGTTCTGGCTAAATTAATCACAAATTTATCTTGTAGTCATAGATTGTACTTCTTGTACTTCATAGAGTTCATTAAGTTTTATTGGTATACAGTCATCTTTTTAATAATTTCTGAGAATGTCTTTTTAGCTGAAACAAGAGTCTTATTGAACAGGTTCATGCTTCAAAAAACCACTGACTTATGCTAGTATTAACTAAATCACTGTCTCACTATATGACAAGTCTTAATAATGCCTGCTGATGCAAATTAATTGGGGGATGTACGTTTTGTCATCCACTGCACAAAGCTGCTTCCCAAAGACAAAAAACAAAACACAAAGCTCTTTATCAGCCATATATTAAGTATTTTAATCTATTATTGTAAAATTTCAAGGCATACATACAAATGTCTCCTTTACAAAAAGTTCACAGCAACAATAAATTGGGTCAACCAGCTGAAGCAAGGCGCCTTAACAGAGCCTCTTGTAATTGTCCTCAGTTATAACTTAAACACAGAGTACATCTTTGGCACCAGAAACAAAACTCATTTAAATGAAAAACAAACAAAATATATTAACTTCTCTCACTTCAAATAGCCATACATTTCAACAACAGTCCAAAATAAAGGAAAGGACAGAAACTCAAACTAACCCAGGGCATTGACCAGCAGATGCACTGTGGTGGGAAATATGAGGAAGGAGCCTGATGGGGACCGATTCAATGTGTTTTCACAAGCTGTTTGTGCACTTTGGACATTTTTTTGTATTAATAAGCATAATAAAAGCAGCATCAGTAATAAAAAAAAAAGAGATAGCACACAAGCTTAATTTAAAATCCAACGATGCTGAAATTTAGCGGCCTTTGTCATTAAAGACGAGAGCAAATAGCGAAACATTCCAGTTAAATACAAAGCACATTCTTTGAAAACAGTAGTCTACATTCAGCACTAATTCTATATTAAGCGGGCCGTAATAAATAGAAAATACCATGTTAAGTACATACTCTACTCAGAAATGTGAGATGGTTGAGCAGTAGAGAAAAAACCAGCTGAATATAACACATTGAGACAACAAATACTGTAGCAAATGCAGGCCAATTATAGTTGCCCATTTCCATGCTGATGGTAGAACCAGCTACCGCGGCTCAGAGGAAATAACCGGCCCCATAAGGAATCATGTGGAGAATGCGTGCCATTTTAACAAGGCCGGGGGGTCAGACTTTAGATAGCCTTTTTCTTTAACCGGAGCATTCCCTCAGCGAGGAATGTGAGAAGATTAGCTCCAGTGTGTCATCGGAGCGGAGCGAAATGTTGGGCCGTCGCCATCTGGGGCCCCGAACATTAACCCAGGAATTGGAAAATTGGACCCCAGTGAAACGCCGTCAGTCCTCGCAGGGTTTTTTTAAAGAGAGAAATGAACGGGCTCCGCATTCAGAGGAAGTTTCCAAACCCTCCACCAAGCTGCGAGCAAGGGGCCCCGAATGTATTTTAAAGAGAGGAACAACTGTCAATTTAAATTTGAGCCGTCTCGTGAAACAATAATCCTCAAACATGGCAATAAACATAGAACATGCTTATTCTGAGTGTTTTTATAAATATTCCCATTCCATTCACAGGGTGTGGTAGCATGCTGTCAGTTTAACATAACACTAAGAAAACAGAGTAATAACGTAGGTAAACGAAAGGAAAACAACAAAAAACTTATTCGTATATAATTAAAAACACATTCCCCTCTCAGACAGAAAAGTCACATCACAAAGTGAGCAGCATATACAAATATAAATACAATCCAAACACACGACATGCACGATCAGCAGCTCAGTTCCTGTCATATTGCAAAATACTGTCCAGGTACCTTGACAAATTCTCTCCGTTCACTTGTGAAATGTGCAGAAACGGCGGAAGGAAAGCTCAGCTCCTCTTAAAACACTGCACCGAGCTTTAAGCCAGACGTTGACTGAAGTCTTTTACACCTGAGGCAAATGTTCCTTTCACCGGCGGCGGTCAGAATTCGCTCATACGATTACTGACGTGAGCTCAAATGAGGATTTCAATGGCCTCTGAATCTGAGCTGTTGATGCACTGGGGCGTCTTGAGCTTTGCATTTGGGTCCTCGGAGGCATCTGCGTAGATTAAATGAGAAAATTAGAGAAATAACAACAAGTTTAACCCTTAAAGTAATTTTTTATGGTAAAACTACATGTAGAAGCTGGATTTATGTGACATGATGTTTCCAGGACAGCCTCAGTTGTCTGATTATGAGGCTAAAATGATGCAAAATGAATGAATCAGTAAATATAGCAGCATAAAGGCCAACAAGGAGAAGAAACTAGGATTTATAACTAACATGTACAAAATAACACCCAGATCAGCAGTGACCAAGACTTTTCCACTTTTTCCTCATATCCAGTTATTCCTGCTCCTGTCTCCCTCCTATCCTCACTAAAGCAGCTCCAGCTCAGCTTCCTGGCTTTATTCCAGCCACAGAGGACCAGGACGTTTCTTCTCACCTGTTGATCTTTGGCTACTCCTGATTGGACGTTACCCTCAATCTAAGCTCTCTGATTGTTGGAAAGTTGGACAGGAAGTTCCTTTATCATCATTTCCAGGTCAAAAAAAGAGGTCTTTTAGCTAAATAGTGATTGTGATCTTTTTACGATGAAAATGAGTTAAATAATGGTGCCATCATGGTGGATTTCCCTACCGGAGTCTTTGAATGAACACTAAATTATCACGCTGGCTTACAAACCTGCTGGACAGGATAGGAATGCCTGGAAAGCTTCTCTAGATCACCTCCAAGTGTAAACTATCCACCCCACACACTGCTGCCCCTGACAAATAGCTGGTAATATAAGCGATCTAGTGGATTTTTAAGGGTTAATGGTGCTGATTTTGTGTCAGATTCCTCAGAAAACAAAAAAAAAACCCACCAGTGGAAGCTGCTAAGACCACCGTTGGCTTTCCAGACTCTGCTATGGCTTCCGGCTCCGGCGAGGTCTCGTCGCTCTGCGTCCCCGAGTCTCGGCTCGGGCCTTTGGCCGCGACAAAGGACGGGGTTTTCAGGGCAGCAGCACCTGTCTGGTCATCCGAGAGGCTCTTCCCTACAAATGTGGACAAAGAAAGGACACCGTTTAATTACCCACAATTACACACCCCGGAATATCTGCCCTTCCCGAGTTCTTCCAAGACTATTCTGGATGGGGCTGTTCTGGAGTGAGAGATGATATGCATTCCAGTTTAAAAACAAGCCATCTATTTGAGTAACACCAAGAAGGTCATCTCCTACTCTCTGCTTATTTTTTTTTGGGATGCACACATTCTGTCTGCTGCCAGTCGTGGCTTGGCAAAGCATCATATCTAGGATGAAAGATCCGTTAGCGCGGCCCGAATCCTTCAGGATAGAAACTCACCTTTGCACACTGCGCCACTGCTGGCGGTGCTGATGGTGGGGACGGATCTGGCCGGACGGAGCCCCTGTTTCTCCAGCTTGCTCTGTTCCCATTTGGAGCGCTGCTGGAGGACTTTGATCACAGCATCCTTCTCCAGAAGCTGGGCGTGAAGCACTCGGATCCTGAAGGCGTGAAGCACAACGAATCCGTGATTCAAGCGATATTATCAGTATACTGAGATTTTCAAATATATCGAGACTTTATCACATGAGATTGCTTGTTTTGAGATAAAAACATCTCTTTTTTAGCATTTTACCCAACGGTATCCTTGTTCTAGTCATTTTATAATTTTAATACACATCTACTTTAATTTCTGTCAAACATTTTAATGCAAATGAGCTTCTAATCCTTTAAAAAAGTACATTTAGCACTCAAGGATGTAAATTTGAACAGTCTACTCGGTTACTCGACCCCCAAAAAATTATATTGAGATATATATTGTATATTGTGATTAAGAAAAAAATTATGGAGATATGAGATTTGTTCATGTCGTGCAGTCACACACAAGCAATGAGGTGATAAAGACACACAGGTGTGTTTACCTGTTCTCCATCTCCTGGTGTCTGTGATTAGACAAAGGCAGGTCCTCGTTGAAACTGCTGTTGGGTGAATGGCGAGGCGAGTGGTTGATGATGGTCGTATCTCTGATGATGAAACACACCGGTGTTAACAGAAAAGGCTAACAACCAACTGGGTTTGGTGTTTGGTGCGGTGGCGGCACGTCATCGTACCTCTGCGCTGCAGCGGTGGCAGCTGCATCCATTGCAAACTGCCTCATGGTGCTCTCCTCCAGGTACTTCTGCTCCCACTTGGTGATGTCCGCCTCCAGGGCCAGAATACGCTCCTCTTTCTCCCTCAGCTGCTGCTGCTGCTGCAGCGTGGACGAGCTCAGCTCTGAGGCCATGAGGTCGGCTGTTTGGGTCCGGGACTGCGAGGAAAGACGAGACTAAGCCGTGAACCCTCCGGTGTCGCAGGCAAATCCTTCGACTGATGTATAATTATGCAGCAGAAGGATGCAGACTTCAAACTATTTAGAGGTTTATAAACTGCATTGATGGGCCGAGTAAAACCAGATTTAAGCAAAGAAATGTACCATTATCTTTTTCATGTATATTAAATTTCACATTTGGTGGAGAAATAAACTTAAAAACAGGTGAGCACTTTCAACATGAAAAAAAAGGTGTAAAATAAGAAGTTGTGGAAGTAGAAGCGACAAAAATCCTTCAAGAGGAGATTGAAGTGCTGCCTCCTAGTGGACAGGAGGACTAACACACCCTGTGGGGTCCTGTGTCTCTTTAAGGACAGGGATGGTGATTTTGGAGTTTATGGGACATTTTATGGTGAAAATTGATTGTTTTGTAATTAGTTGTCCAAAAATGTTTTATTTATATTATGCTATTTTATTATTTTTAAAAGAATTATGAAAAATATGTTTTTAATATAAATAGTTATTAATAACTTTGCCAATGTTGAGAAGTTTTTAAAAAGTGACTATTTACATTAAAAGTTATAAAAATGTATTGAACGTACAGTACTTGTGATTTTCATATTTAAAAAAAAATCTTTCTTGAATTTTAGATTTTCTGTACAGTTTTAAGTGCAGTGTGTTTCTAGAGGATGTCAAAAGAAAAACATAATAATCACACACGAAGTTTTCCTGAAAAGAAGTTCAAATCAAACACAGTTGAAACACAGCCAATCACACCCCAGAGGGTTAACTACCTGGGAATTTATCATTCGACATCTTGCCAGCCTGAGTAAATATCTCCAAATCTGTTTCATCCTATTTAAGCCAAACTAACACTTCCACTCGGTATGACGACCTAATCAGATGTAACCGTAACGGTTTGGTCTCCTACCTGCTGCGCCCGGAGGTTTTTCAGCTCCTGCTCCAGCCGAGTGCGCAGCCTCAGCTCCAGCACCTCCCTCTTCTCACAGGCGGCCTGCAGCTGGGCCAGCGAGCTCTGCAGCCGCTCCACCTTCTTCACGTAGGCCCTTTTCCTCAGCAGCTCTTCCTCCAGCTGCCGGTTGCGGGTTTGTGCCGACGCCAGGGTCTGCTCAAGCAGCTCCCGTCTGCGCTGGCACTCCTCCCCCGACACCCGCAGATGCTGAATCTGCCTCTCCAGGCGTTCGCGCTCCCGCTGCTGCTCCTCGTCTGACACACAGAGGGAAAACGGGGAAAAAACAGCAGGTGAATGATGAGGGAAAAAAGCCATTTTATTCATTTTAGTGTCAGATCAATGACTTGTGGAGTTACAGTTTTTACTAAACGTGACCCACTACAGCATGTTTACTTAAAAAACCATTTCAGTTAACTAATAAAATAAACCATTTATTATACCTTAAAATCCAAGCCACATTACTATTTTCGTTCATGTAAAAGTAGTTTGGTATAGTATATTCTCTTTATTGTTCATGACAGTTTCAATCGTCTTAGTACAGCAAATGGATGTAGAAGGTGAACCATTTTCATCCCAGTGACCATCGTGATATGATGTTTCCAGGACAGCCTCAGTTGTCAGATTATGAGACTAAAATGATGTAAAATGAATGTATCAATAGATATAGCAGCTAAAAAGGCCAACCAGGTGAAGAAAACAGGATTTATTACCACCATTTTTGCTTAACTACTTTATAGAATTTTCGGCTCCCTTGTTGATCTTTGGCTGTCCCTGAGTGGACATGACCCTCGATTTAAGCTCTCTGATTGGTGGAAAATTGGACAGGAAGTTGCTTCATCATTATTTTCGGGTGAAAAATATAGTAGTGGTAGTAATGAAAATGGGATAAATAATGTCATTATCATTGTGAATTTACCATAAAGAATCTCTGAATAAACACTAGATTTTGTGACTGGATTGTAAACCTCCTGAATGGGATCGAAATGCCTGGAAAACTTCTGTAGATCACCTAACAGGTACGTTATCCATCAAAATTTCCCCCACAGAGATACACATTACTGTTCCTGAGAAACTGGCAGTTTAAAGGTTAATAAAAACTTTAGTTCACATTTTAATAAGAGCTTCTCAGACAGGAGAGCCGGTTTATATGGCTCTCCTGTGCCACCTTAAAAAAAAGCCTGATTACACAACACAAGTGCATGCCTGTGGAGGGAATGCAGACTTCCTCTTATCCACTTACGCACACAAGCATAGCTTTGTGCTGGCAAAAGCTCTGGAATGCCTCAAAGGACGTGAAGTAAACAAGCAGCTCAAAATGTAGCTCAAGTACTTCTTGTCACAAAATAATATATATGAATCCACCTCCTGCTATTGTATTTCAGCTTGTGTGTTTGCCTCTGCTGTCCTGAGATAACCGTTTCTAATTCGATGGCTCAAGACAATCACATGTCAGCTAATCCTCAATGTCAGATTAAAAGGAAGAATGCAACTAATCAATAATGGTATTTGTCAAGAATAGTTTCCTTAGAACTGACTGGGAAGAATGAAATATTCCCATTAAAATAAGTGGTAAAAGAAATGACCAAACATGGAGGGGAAGCCAGCCAGAGGTCATGCTGAATTAGGCCAAGATGCCCTGGAGTCCCAGACTTATTAGTTCCCCTCGAGGAGGGAAGTCAGCAGTGATGCAAAACATGGAGGGAGGATAGAGGAGGATGGGGGGGGGCATTCCTTATGGTAAAACCGCATGAAATACCAAAATGAAAGAAAAAAAATTCCTGGAATCCAGGTCACATTTATGGCAGCGATGAAAAGTGGCTGACGTTCACATTGGAGCCGTTTGTGTCCGGACATGTGGATTGTATAACGTCGCTGGAGGAGGAACCCAATCCCTGCTCAGCAATGTTCCTGCTATTGTTAAACGCTTCGCAGTGGGGTGTGATTTGACAAATCAGATCTGCTGTAAATCCCGCTTTGAGAAGCAGACGTTTACTCACTTTGCTCCAGGAGTTTGACAAAGACGTGCTGCTTCGGGTCCGTGCGCTCAGCATCTCTGTGTCTGGATGCTGCGTCCAGTTGTTCTGTACAAAGGATGACGAAACGTAGCTGAAGTTGCATGAACCCCAGCAGAGACACAGCACACCTTAACCTTTACTTTCATGTTTTTTTCCTCTTTTTTAACTGTTTTCTTTCAGACTAGTGGAAAGAAAGGTGGTCTTTATTTCACCAAACTGTATGCGCACCCAAATCTCGTCAAAATTGACTTATAGTTTGTTTTTCTTTGGTCTTCATCTCCACATACTTGCAATCATCCAAACTATCCTCCTTAATTTAAAAAACTGATAGTAAAAAAAGATCTTTATGCTAAATGCACACTAATTGATATGGCTGTAGATGGTATTTTAGAACAGAAATAACGTGAATTTCACCGTCCAAAACCTTACAGACTGCTTTGGGAAGTTTTTTCCTCTTAATGTGGGTCAAAAATCTTCCCTTCAGACACACCAAACTTTCCAGAAATGCTCTTATCTGTATCTTTAAAGTTTATATTGAAGGGTTTTTTGATTCACAGTTTGATTTATAGAACATTTCATCCCATAAACATGGCATGAAAGAAACATAACTGAAGTAGAGAACAGAGATCTTTGATCCTGGCTTAATTCAGCATTTAGATTTTTACCAAGAAAGAAATGCAAATTAGCCCATTGTTGGCCATATAATATCTAATTTGCATATCTAAACATAACATTTCAGAATACCTGCAACACATAAATAGTGTTTATGTGAGGAATAAACCAGGAGAGTTTAATCGGTTCCATATTTGACCCGAATCATCTGTAGAGTCTGGCTTAATGCAGCAGATAAATACCTCTCAGGTCTCTGTTAAAGTCGTGCATCCTCTTAATCTCTGCCTCCAGCTTGTTCCTCATCGTTTTCTCCAGAGTTTCCCGTTTGGCCGAGCCTTTCATCAGAGTCTCGTATGCCTCGGATATCCTCTGAATCTCCAGCTCCAACTGGGAAGGAAGGGTGAGGAAAAGATCAGTTTCTGAGAGGACTCTTGTGTTACAATCACTGAAGCAAATTACAGCAAACAAACAACTTTTTAATACCACAAACAGCTGAATGAAGGAAATGAAATGAACCTTCTGCAGCCTGGCGGCCTTCTCGGCGTACGCCTCCAGCTCCTTCCTCAGCCGCTCGTTCTCCCGCATCAACGCCTCGTTAATGTTGGAGGCTGATGTAATGCTGGGAGTCGCCTGGGACTGAGCAGACACAAACCTGCTGAGGACACACACCAGACGTTTATAACAACACACATTTACTTCTTATGTAGCACACACAGATCACAACAATACATATTAAAAAATGGATAAAAGTACAGGAGAGGGGCAGAAGGCCAGAAAAAGGCTTGTTTTGAAACCTCCACCCAAGGCAATATTACAATAAAGGGGAAAAAACAATAACAATATACAGTTATCACAAAAAAAACAGATTTTCTTTAGTGTTTCTTAAACGATATTTCTGATTTGCTGTTGCTGCTACATAAGAAAACTGGTTACACAATGGTTACGGTCACACAATGTTTTTAAATTTGGAATTAATCATTTAGAATTAAAATTTATTCTGTAAATATTTTATTTATTTAAATAATAAGGTTTACATGGAAAACACGTTCCTAATTCTGCTCTACATCCAGGGGTCAAGAAGGGCTCTGATTGGTTGAGTGGTGAAAGTGACGTAACGTACGTACGTCTTCTGGAAGTTAAAACTGCTTTGTTTCTTTTCGTAAACATATGAAACAGTATGATAAGAACAATTATCCACATCAATTCACTTGATGTGGATTATAAAGCAGCTTGCCGCTAGCATGCTACGGCACTTTCACCTGAACAGACTCGGTCTGAGTCCGGGAAGCGCCGTTTATGGTCATCATGGCGACAGAATGACAGGAATAAACTTAAAGCAGAATGAAGGTTTACATGATAGAGGATGAGAGAGGAATTATCTGATTCAGCATTAAAAGTGGAATAAACCTGCCTCTTTATTCAGAACTAAGTTTAATCAGAATTAACATTTAATCAGGAATTAAGTGTTTACATGCTCAGTTTTCACCTGTTCAAAGCAGAATTAACTTTAATTGTGAATCAAAGAGGAATTAAACCTCTCATGTATTCATGTTATCTGGCTGTTATCCCTGCTGAGGCTTACCTGTGATGCTGCGAGTAGAAAGGAGGAGGCGGCTCTCTGTGGTAATGCACGTGCTCCTGCGAGTGGCTCAGCATGTATTCGGGGACTCTGGCGTACAGCGGATACTCTGGCGGCGGTCCACGCTGGTCCGCACACTGCTGGGCCCCCCGTCCGTCCTCTGAAGCGCTGCTGTTATACAGCTGGGGGTAGCTGTGTGAGGAGCCCATGGCCGGGTCGTCTCTGTGCCCGTTCCTCTCCAGAGAGAGCTGCATGAGCCTCTCGCTCAGAGAGCGAGCGTGCTCCCTCTTCACATCCCATTGTCCCTCGCTTTGACTCCCCATGATGTCCTCACCGGGACCGTCCCGCTCTGCTCGCTCCTTCTGAGAGATCAGGTACTGGGAGTGGGCTTTGGCCTCCTCGTAGGTGGGCAGCTCCTCCCCGTGGAGCTGGTACAGGTGGCACACGGGGCTCTCGGAGGGCAGGCAGTCCCCCTGGTGCTCCTGGCCCTGGGGCTCCTGCCGGGCTGACATCTGCATGTACTGGGTCTCCTCCTGAGTCAGGCTCTCCAGAGAGGAGCGGGGGCTGCCCGTGCCCCCGCCGCTGCTCCCCCCACGCAGAGCCTGCTGCTGGATGGCCAGAAGCGTGCGGGTGTCCGTCAGGTTTCCGTAGCGGAGCTGCTCCTGGATGAGGCGGTGAAGCACCGTTCCGGAGGAGTCTTCTGAGGTTCTCATCTCACTCGGTGGGAATTTTCAGATTAAGAATGAAACAAAAACAAGCGGCAGCGTGGGCACGTCGCAGATCACACGCCTGGAAAGGAAAAACAAGAACCGTGATCAGTGCAGCATAACATTTGTGTTAGATTTCAATCAGATGAACTCCTGGACGGCTGTCAACATTCTTCATCATATCTCATTATCTCTCATTTTTATCAGCATTTCATAACACTTTTTAGCTGAAGGTGCATGAGCCACTATGGGCAATACCCTTAAAGGATCTCATTAAAGCTTTTATAGCCCACACACTACAAGGAATACATTTCTCCCGTGAAAAAGGTGTAATACTAAACAGATGCACACCCACAAACCGATTTAATAAGAATCACTACAATATATTAGCCCACATATTATTCCATTAAAGCAACCATATTAAAACCAAATTATGGATTTAAGAAAGTCAGGATTGAGTCTTGTAGAAATATATTTTACTAGCTCCAATTTTATAAAAATAAATCCATAACCCATGCATTTATTGTGCGTCATTAAGGAAGGCATCCAGTCATATGGCATCCACTCACAAACCGGCAGGGAGAGTTCACTTAAAACTAAAAAATAAATAATTAAAAGAAACCAAAACTTACCACTTTCTTTCCTCATCACACAGCGAACAGCCTCGATTATTTATCCTTTGTAAATATTCTCCCCTTATACGTCAAAATATCAGCGATTTTCAGGAGCTCGTTTCCTCCATGAACATGTGCGCGCGCGCCGACGGCCAAGCAAAGTGAGCGGAGCGGAGCAGCGCGAGCCGCTAATAAATAACTGAGAGCTGATTGTTCGCCGCGGCTGGAATGAGAGGAATGTAAAGGCTCCGAGTCCCTGTGGGATCAAATGCAGGAGCAGGAGGAGGAGGAGGAGGAAGAGGAAGAGGAGGGGTGTGGAGGGGCGGAGTAAAGCCCCCAAAAAGTTGGATTCAGTGCAGCACAAGCTCAGCTGGCTGCTTGTGTCATGTAAAAGAGCTTGTTGTTGTTTTTAGGAGAATTAAATCGGTAAAAGAAAAGAAAAAAGTTCACACAGATTTAGACTAAGGTGTCTTTTTTGTGTGTGGCTAAAGGAGTTTAAAGATGTCAATAAAGTGTTTAAAACATTTACAACCTTAGAGCTAAAAATATTCACAGAGATATTTTAGAAACGTAATTTTTTGTAACATTTTGTGGCTCACAACAGAGAAATAAAAAAGACAAAAAGATGTATAAAGCCAAGGATACTAACTTTATGACCTTGCGTTGTCATCGTAACAGGTGCCCTAACTTCCATCCGGTCATGTTTTCTGCACATGCGCAAAACCCGAAAACGTAATATGTGTTTCTGAGAAATCCACGCTAGCGTCAACTCCCTGTTTATGAACAGCTGTAGGTTATAGTAGTAGGTTACTAGTGCTACGTCTTAATAAAATGAGTTAACTTAATTTGTATTTATATTTTTGTTGAAATACTATAAAATGAATGTAATTTCAAGTTTGCATCCATAACTTTATGTATGCAGGTCTATACATACTTTACTGGTGTAATTACATCCAAACATGCACAGAACTGTCAAAAGTTTGGACAAACTTTTTCATTAAATTCAAAGGAATGTGTCCAACCTTGAACTGTAAATGGTAGCAGAGGTTACTGGGGTAATTTACACTGTAGCTATATGCTATAGAACTGGACGATTATGGAAAACATAATAACCACAATTATTTGTATTGATATTGAAATCAAGATTAATGTGTTTCTTGAACCACCAAAACCTTTTTAAAAAAAAACTGGAAATAAATTAGAAACAAGTAAAGGATTAAAATAACAATATATTAAAATAATAATAACAATGAAAAATTAATACCCAGTCTATATACATTACTGTTACATACATTTAATCATTTTCTTTGATCACAGTGTTTTTATTATTGTGAGAAGGCAATATTGCAATCACGATTAAAATTCGATTAATGGTCCAGCCCTAATATGCTACTAGCATAAATATATGAGGTTGCATACTTTGATGCTGCAAATTATCCTGTCAATGCATTCTAACTACAGGTAGAATACTTTGATATGTAATTTATTTATAGAGTTAGACAGTTTATTGTGCCTAATGATAAACCACAAGCTATAAAAAATGTCATGTAATTCAAAGTTCACACAATGTATTAATTTCTGTTTATTTCAAACCTTTAATTCTAAGTTTTTAGTCAATAATGTGTCAGTGAACCATTAATGCGCTGTTTCCTGGGTGATGCAACCACCCAAGCATTACTCTCTTTATTTTGTTAAAAACAAAGAACAGCGGCACTTCTTTAACATCCATTCAGCTTCTCAGAGGATAAACTATATAAAGTCTGTCTGTGCCATAAACACTTCAGATGGCCTGATGGTTGATTAGTCCTTATTAGAAGGATGAATAAGAAAGTGAATTAGCAGGAAAAATATTGTTTGTGACAGACTATGATGTTTATGACAGAAACTTGTGGTGACAGCATGATGATCACCTCCTGATGAAAAATAGTTCAACATTATTAAGACGTGGATTCATATTTTGATTTTCTCGAGCAGCCTATTGTTTGCATGGTCTCGGTAAATATTTAAGCCGAGGCCCGTGCCAGTTAATTGCAGAGTGTGTGCGTCTGTGATTGTGGACACGGTGAGAGAGTGGGGCGGGTGCGAGGCACGCTGCCTGCCAGCTGTCCTTGGACTCAAATCCCAGTCTCCTCCTTTAATAAGAGCTCTGAGAGATGCATTGTTCTCCCCAAAAAGCAGACATGACGGGGGCAGCCCTGCCATCTGCTCCTCTCCCCTCCACCACCAGCACCGGCGCTTCATTCACAATCACACCCATGCATGTGGATGGAGACACTGGGATCAGCTGGTGGTGGGGGTTGGGCCTCAGTATTGACTGCAGCCTCTTTTTTTTCATGAAAATGACCACAGTGGCTTAAGGTTGTGGGGGGTAAACAAGTCTCTGCCTGTATTCTACGTGCGTTGCCAGTCTGATTGATGGTTTCTCTGTCTGAACGCTCACAGGTGGACGTGTTGATTTGCATGGCAGTTGAACTCCGACAGAAAAACCAACTGATAACAGTCACATTTTACAAGGTACTAACCAGCTGTGTTGAAAAGATAAGCTCACTTTGTCAGGTTGCTATAATTTAGATTTAAATTTAATGTCAGCTTCATATTAGTAGGATGAAAAATGGAAAACCACATTCCCAGAAAAGGTACGGTGTTGAATCTTTTTTTTTTTTCTCAGCCCCACTTTTTAGGAGTACCTTATAAAAAGAAAATAATCTATTTTGTATGTATGCCTTATCATCCCTGTAATGAATTAACAAATAAAAGATGCATTAATTATTTGCAGAAAAACTTTTCTGGAAAATTGGGGATGCTACGGATGCCGAGAGTGGTCGCGTTCTCCTCATTCTTTTTTCCAGCGGTTATCTCGAGCTAACGAGTTAATTTTGTCATGATCTTGATGGCCGTTTTCTTGTGATAACAGGTAATTTATGACGTTTGTTCTCTGGAAAAAAGAAGATAGATTTTTTCAAGGGTGGGGATCAATCCCACGACCTCCCGGGGAAAGTCATGCGCACCTGCCAGTCAGCCAAAGGTATATCCCTGTGGCCAAGTAGCCAGGGCGGATTATCAGTCGGAGGCACGCAGTGACATGACCCACACACTGTCACATCTGTGTTAAATATGATTTCATCCATCATAATAGAAACAACATCATCCAGGGAGGGACATTGATCTTATGCACCAGAGAGTTTCAGCTACTGGGAAGGTTTGAAGTAGACTAAGAAACTGATCAAGACCCTTCCCTTGTTTTCATTGTGAGCAACACTATTGAACAAAGTTAGATTAATCCGTTATCTCATTGTTTTATCGTGATAACGGGATAATTATATTATTATCATTTTGATCATGATATGAAGGAAAAAATCCCGTTATCACAACATCTAAACGTGTGTTTTCCCGAAATAACGATGATGAAAATAACGTGAGCACTACAGCTATCAGCTTCCGTAGGATGTAATCACGGGTGGATTCATTCCTGTGCTGCTTGCTCTGCATTAAACAAACTTCCACGGAGGAGTGAAGGGGTGTAGGAAGAGATATATGTATATCTCCTTCTACATTTTATGTAGATGGAGAGATACAATTATGATATTTCATCCTCTGACATCTGCAGATGAGGATGAAAAGTGTCCTGAGACGTCCCTCAGCAGCCTAAGCCTACAGCAGCATCACTAAGGGATGGCTAGCCACCCCTAACTATAGGATTTATCAAAAAAGGAAGGTTTTAAGTCTGATCTTAAAGGTAGAGAGTGTGTCTGCCTCACTAACCAAAGCTGGGAGCCGCTTCCATAAGAGAGGGGCCTGATAGCTAAAGGCTCTGCCTCCCAGTCGACTCTTACGCTGCGTTCAGACCAAACGCTTTTTGGGCGTCAAAGGCGTCAGGTTTACATGCAAAGTCAATGGCCGACGCGCGTCGGGGGAGGCTGCGGCGCTTGAAGCGCGTTACGCGCTGCGCGTCT
>JAVQJG010015059.1:0-30171 GCA_036024015.1 Craterocephalus amniculus
GGTGGAGAGGAGAGAGTGGTGGGAACGGGGTGAGAGACCAAGAGTGTAAAAAGAGGACTGGAAGACTGTAGGTAGAGATATATGTATATCTCCTTCTACAGTGTATATAGAAGGAGTTATACAATCAAGACATTTCATCACTGAGATCTGCTGAGAGAGGACAAAAAATGTTAATAATGGCAGTATGACATTTCATCCGCAGAGATCTGCTGAGAGAGGAGAAAATATGTTAATGATGGCAGCAATGTCATATGTTTATACATGAGTCATATGTTTATACATGAATTTACATGAAATAGCAGTTTTAGCTGAAGTGTTGTAATCTTTACGAAACTGTTGTCAGTAACATTCATGCAGCATGTCTATTGATGCATTGGATCCAAATCTTTGAATCTGTACAACATACATTAGTCAGAAACAATAGTCTCAGACTAAAATTAATTCCCCAACCATTAATCTAGACCTCTGTGAACAGCAACATGGCTGCTGTATTGATAGGTAAGGAAGTTAAAAACAGTTTTTGAAAAAAATGTGTGTAATCTCACCTGTCATTGTTTTCAGCAGCTGATGTTATTCTGCTGATTAACTATTCTGACACAAAATCAGACTTGTTTTATTCAAGACTAAATAAAGTTGTGATCCCACCTGCAGCTTCTCCACCAGCAGCTGTCGCCCTGGAGGGCCATAAACATCTGAGAGAGATAAATCATTGCAAACGGGACAAATCATCTGAACTAATGAGTCCACACAGGGAAAAGTACCTTTCAACAACTTAAAATTAAGTTTACTTTTTTATTCAGTCATGTCTAAATACAAAGAAAAGCAGCCTGAACACTGGAGACTGCATTTGCTCAGTACCGACATTCACATGTTTAACGGGGCAGGCATACCACTTTTCAGGTTTCTGTTACACCCGTGTTGTATGTCAGCAGGTGCTACAGTAAGTGAAAGAGTTTTAATATGAGATAATAATTTGGGTGTCTAGTACTATGACTGACACATGCAGAAATGTGGATATTCAAAATGTTCATAACACATTGATTTGACTTCCATAGCCATTTTTAATTAGTCTAGCTCATACGTAGAACTTAAACAATAAGTTTGAGGTTTAGTAGCTATTAGTCCTAAAGTCAAAAAGACTTAAGACATAAACAATTAAATAAATAGAATGACCTTGTTATGTTTAATTTCATTGATTCCACTGATCTCTATAAAGCCGAGCACCAGTGCAGCTTACTCTGATCATCCATGTAAAATCAGTTCAAAGTGCTGAAAGCAAAAGCAGCTCTTGCACAACTGGCTTACTGTTGACAGAAAAGATAAGCACATGTACACGGCAAGTAATACTGAATAGGACAGTGTGCAGAACTTCACGTGGATAATGTGAGTAAAATCTAATTTCGTTGAACAAACCATAAAATTACATTACATGGTAAAGCTGCTGGCCTACTTTTAAGTGTATTCACCAGTGAAAATGAGTGCATTCAGGCTGCAGCAACTGAAGGGGCATATTTTGTCTGGAAATAAGGTAAGTGGAAAGCTTTTAAGATATGTGGGATACAAAAGATTTTCTTCATTTATCAAATTAGGCTGTTATTTCTAAATGTTCTTTCTAGTTATTACTTTGCAAATAGACCATATTGACGAGTTCTGGCTCATGAGACAACAGTCTAATATCTGGAATAACATATTTAATAACTGCTTTCATTTGAGCCCACAGTTTAAATTCACTTGCAATATAATTTAACAGTTAAGTCAGATTTATATTTAGGTAATTTACTTCCTAGAAAGTTTACATATTGAATTTGAATTAGCTCCCAGACAACATTGTAAATCTGCATAAAGCAGAAAACAGCTTTTATATTTTAACAAAAGGTGCCCTCCTAAACACTGCATTTTTTTTTATCTTTCCCTTTTTGAGGGACCTTTTATTCTTGACCTGGAAGCTTTGAAATTCACATATATTGTAGGCCTAATATCAATATACTCCAATGACCAATAAATCCAAAGATTATTAGATATTATGTGGGGTCAGTGTTATTGGACCTGCAAAGACAAGCCATTATAGAAATTAATCTAATTACTTTTTATGTTACTGTCAAATTTAGATACTCTAAATTAAAGCTCATCGTTCATAAGTGTTGTTTCCTTGTTCTGTAGATCACAACAATGTCAGGATCACCTAGTCCCGTGACCACCCATGTGCTGAACACTGCAATGGGTGTTCCAGGATCTAACGTTTCCCTCAAACTTTATCGGCAAGATGTGTCCAGTAGTGTCTGGCATTTAATAACCACTGGGTAATAACTTTTAAAAAATGCATACAATTCAAACATTTCTGTTTTCATTCATTTATCGTGAAACTTATTTTTTCTCACCAGGACTACAAACGATGATGGACGATGCCCAGGACTGATCACACCACAACTCTTTACATCTGGTGTGTACAAAATGCATTTTGAGACTGCTCAGTACTGGGCAAGTTTGGGAGAGACGTCCTTTTACCCCTATGTTGAGGTGAGGAAAGGCTCACAATTCAGAGCTTTCATTTTCAACTCTGTCCTGTAGTAGCTGATATATGTATTTTTGATGTTTTGTTGCAGATTGTATTCACTATAACGGACCCAGGCCAAAAGTACCATATTCCACTGCTCCTGAGTCGTTTCTCTTACAGTACATACAGAGGGAGCTGAATACCAAGAGTGAGGAGTAACTTTCATCCAATAGCCATCTTTCACTTAAAAAGATCTGCAGAAGTCCATGAAGGTTACTCATGGCAGCACCTATGGAGTAAAAAGAATAATATTTGGATATTTTTCTCAAGTGAAATTATGATATTCCAAAGGTGACTTAAATGAAATAATTAAAGTTTCATTCTGAAAATGTATTGTGCATAAAGTATTTATTTCACACACATATGGGTTCTTTCAGTTGTTGGCTTCATTTGTTTTATTATTGTATTATTGTTATTCTTCTCTTTATTCTTGTTACCTTTATTCTTGATAAAATCCTCATTCGAACACTGTAGCTGACTGAGATGCTACTGGCTAAATTCACATACAAAGCCAAGAGGCGTATTTATTGAAATTAATGGTAAGTTTTCAGACCTTATTTTCAGCAAAGTAACTTAAGATGCCATCAGACCAAATTGAAAGACTAAAAAAAAAAGATTAATAATACAGCATAACATTAAACTGACAGAACAGGATTTAAAACATTGTAGAGAGGTTCAACAGCAGCAATTGGACTGTCAGACATTTGATTGGCTTACAAAATTTGTTACAGTTCAACCACTTTTTTGCTATTCACGTTTCAATATTCAGGCCTAAGATGAAAACTGACTAGATCTTCTAAACGTGTGCATAAAAATATGTTTGTAACTTAAACAAAATTATAAAAAGTGTTATTTAAATAATACAATCTGGCTGTTTTTCCACTAACAGGGTCTATCTTCGCTTAAAGATCCTAACTCGGTGTTTGATTATTCTACCCTGTACGTTTGATCTTTGTTTTCCGCTATTGATTACACTCGCCTGAGTTTCGTAGGGCCTTACCATTGCTAAGAGTGTAGTGTGCATTTTGATACGATATTCTTCCCAAGTTTCGACTGTAAGATTTACATTACTTTAATAAACTATGGCAGACGAAGAATTAGAGGCGATACGGCGGCAAAGAATGGCCGAGCTGCAGACAAAGCATGCGGTAAGGACTAAATATGAGTTAGGAAGCGTGTCTGCGGCCCCCTTATAAGGCGGTACTTGAGTCAGTGTACAGTTAGCTAGTGTAGCTAAGCCACATAACAAAACAGCAATTATATGTATTGAATTAAAAGGGAAAACTAAACCAGTCACTCTAACATCCATGTACCGTTTAAGTGAACGCTGATGATTATAATTGTAATTTTAAAAACGGAGGATAGAATTGCAGCAGACAGTACTTCATCGTTAGCTTTGTGTTCAGCCCAGCGCACTGACAGTCAGCGGGGTGTCAAATCAGCATTTATATGCTTTCAACCCAGATAAATGAAAACTAAACAGTGGAGTGGTGGGTTAAGATTTGTTTTAATTATATGTTGTTATTTCTCTCCAAAAGAATAGCTAAGCCATGGCATACTATGGTAACTGAGCAGTAGCCTATCAGTTACTATATGACACTAAAAATATCACATTGCCTGAGGATATTACTTGTTTGTTTTGTCAATCCCTGCAAAGACCAGATATCATTGAATATAATAAATCATAAACCATTTATATTCATATTAAGAAATATCAATTTTGGTTCCATTTTAAAGTTGAGGGTTTATCTGGCTGCCTCTGTGATTGAAATAGTACAAATAAGCCCTGCCCATATCCACAGATACACATTACACATCAGCATACAGCAGATGAGAGGATCATGTCATTATCATCAAGAAATACTTCATAGTTGGAAAATAATTATAAAAGTTGCATAAGGGGAATAAACATTTCACAAAATTGTTCAGATGAGCTTTTATCTAGGTGAGTGTAGACTAGCTTAGTTATTGGAATTGTTCTTACTTATTTCCAAGGTTTTGCTATTATCAGACCTGTTGGATAATTGGATAATATAATTCTTATCAATATTACATACACATCCTTAAGTTAGTTGAATGAAATATGTGACTTTACTGTTATTGTGTTCTTTTAGGATACCTCAAATAATCAACAAGGAGAAGAGGCCAAACAAAGGTTAGATGACTAATTCTTTTATTAAACTAGTGTAAAGATGGAAAGAAAACTGACTACTTTTAGTGACATACATTCTGATGGATGAGATACCCAAATAAATATCATATCTGTTATCTTTTTTGCCAGTCTCCCTTGAAAAACAGTTGTTAAAATGTTGTTCTTTATTTACAGAGAAACAGAAATGAGGAACTCGATACTGGCTCAAGTTCTAGACCAGTCGGCCCGTGCAAGATGTAAGCGTGCTCTCCAGTTCATACTATACTAATATTTTATATTCACCCATCTTCCACTTTGGAAACTAATTATTTTCTCTCATTTTACTTTTCAGTGAGCAATCTTGCATTAGTTAAGCCAGAGAAGGCAAATGCAGTTGAAAACTATCTTATACAAATGGCTCGGTTTGGAAAGTTAGGAGGAAAGGTAAAGGAGAATAAAGAATAAAAAACACTGAACAATTTAGGAGCTTTGTGTTATTATTCTTCCAAATATCAGCAATGATCATTTTTCTCTGTTGTCAGATTACAGAATCAGGCTTGATTGAGATCCTAGAAAAAGTCAGTCAGCAAACAGAGAAGAAGACCACTGTCAAAGTAAGTCTCTTTTAATTGTTTCCTGTGAAATATTCATTTTCAGTTAATCATTCATAATATAAGTCTAATGTCCTGTGTCTGGCTGACAGTTCAACAGACAGAGAGTGATGGACTCTGATGATGAAGACGATTACTAACCTTGAACAGAAGGCCTGTAATGACCCAACAATTCAGAAGAAGATACGATGGGAGTCTGAAAGGATCTTTGACTTGGGTGTTTGTCTTATCAAAGTCCTATGAAAACACACATGCTTCAGTGTCTTTGGAATGAACATACCATTGTGGAAGAACAAGGACATCTGTTTGATATTTTGGCCCGTGGTGGGGAGATAAATACACAGTGTCCAGGAGCCTTCTTTTTTTTTTTTTGTTATCTTTCCACAAGTTGCTACAAATTTGTACAGCTTGTGTTGTAGCGTGATAGCTTATGGCACTCCTTAAGTCCTTCACAATAGGTTTTTTTCAATATGGTTCAATATTTCTGTTATTCAGATATAAAAAAGTAGACAAAATGCAAAGCATACTACTGCAGGTGCATTTTATCTCCACTTTTTTGTGAATAGATTGTCTTGGGGTATTTTTTTTGTTTGTTTGTTTCGGGGCTAACATTTAATTAACTATGCTCTTGGATATATTCATTTTGCTGAAATGTCATTTAAAAGTTTACCAAAACAAAAAGGTAATTAAAGGCCTTATATTCAAATGAGTTCTCCTCTAGTGAACCATTTCTAACTGTCCTTTATCACAAATAATTGTTCAGCCCTCTTAGAAAGGTTACATGTCCACTGAGTTACACAGAAACCTTTATAGCGTCAATACACAGTAACCTCATCCTCATATAAAAAGTAGACTAGATGTTATCTTTTGATTATGATTTGTTGAAACAATGTTAATATTTTGAATTTCAGTTTAGAACCAGAGTTAACAAATGCCAAATGTTTCCTATAACTTTTTAAATAAAAAGCATTGGGAGAGATTTGGTTATAAATCTCATTTACTTAAATCTATTAAGCAATCAAGTCGCCACTTACATTAATAGTGGTTATGATCCAACATGATTCCAACGTTTATAGATATTTTGTAAGCTACAGCTTTCAGTCAGTGATGTACACTAGCATATAGCAGTAGATGATTATTAATTGAAAAGTATTTTTCTTGGGTTTTGCAACATGACGAACATAATTAGTGTATTTTTCTTTATACTAAAAATATTAAAGCAGTTTAGGACTGTAAAGCGCCCCGCCCCCTCCTCTCTCCCAACTTTGGCACGACGGTGGCCAGATGATTTCTCATTGGCTGTTCAGATTGGCTCTACTCTGATTGGAGGGGAAAATAACCACATGTCCATCACTAGCCAATCGGATGACACTGCATGGAAGCGCTACATTAAGGTGGACTTAGCTACACTGACACTGCCCGTGCTCAAAGAGTTTTATAGTTTGAAGGTTGTGTTTTTAGCACTCGGGTTTACGGACAGAGGTATGCCAGAAGACACTATGGACCAGCCATATATAGCTACATGCACCGCTCCCGTCAATATAGCTGTCATCAAATACTGTAAGTACCACCTCGACTCGTTTTTAAATTAGCATTTTTGGTTGTACTACGGCACAGAACCCAGTCATCATGTATGTTTACAGTGAGCCTCCCAGTATGTTGGCCATTAAATGAATGGAATTGCCCAGTTATACTCTATATAACATTTTTATTTTCAGGGGGAAAGCGAAATGAAGAATTAATTCTACCCATTAACTCATCCCTGAGCGTCACATTGCACCAAGACCAGGTATTGAAGTAGAGTTTGTGCTTCCTGCAGTGTTGTCTGCTCCCATTCATAAGTCATGTGTAGCGATTATAGTGTTTTCTTGCCATTTGATGATCTGATCAACTTAAAAGAGCAAGTAAGGATACTTTAAATAGCCAGTCTCGAAGCAAACAATGTACCAAATCAGACATTATACTTGTACTGAAATAAACAGTTTCATACAAGTCTGGCTTGCATTTTATCTCTCTCTCTCTGTTTTTAAGTTGAAAACTACTACAACAGTTGCAACCAGCAGAGCATTTCTGGAGGATCGATTATGGCTCAATGGCAAGGAGGAGGACATAACCCAACCAAGACTCCAATCCTGCCTGAGAGAAAGTGAGTCATTAAGTTTATTTTTACTCCTTAAAACTATAGATGGGACAGAAATAGAAATTTAATGAAAGTGCAGTTCAGAATATCATTATTCAATCTTTTTCTGTAGTTCGTCGATTAGCAAGAAAGAGACGGAATGTTGGAGACCCTGATCCAACAGATGTGGCTGGTTTGGCTCATAAAGTCCACATTTGCTCTGTTAACAACTTTCCCACTGCTGCTGGACTTGCCTCATCAGCTGCTGGATTCGCTTGTCTAGGTGAGTAGATGTTCATCCACATGTCTGTCAGCTGTGTGATAGTTTCTGGCTTAAAACTTGGTCATTTTGTTGATCTAAATAAGAAAAGTTCTCTTTATATCACGTTGCTATTGTTGATCAGCTCTGAAATAGGATTGTAGTGTGTTAGAGAAATGCCATAAGACAAAACTGTCTTTCTTCCACCATTCTGCTCACATTTCACACATGTTCACCTTTCTCTTTTGATCTTAATTTCCTGGCTGTAGTTTATAGTCTTGCTCAGGTGTTTGGTGTGGAAGGAGAGCTGTCTGGGATTGCTCGTCAGGGCTCAGGCAGTGCATGCAGAAGCATGTATGGAGGGTTTGTCCAGTGGATCATGGGAGACAAAGAGGATGGGAAGGACAGTCTGGCCCAGCAGGTGGAGCCAGAGACTCACTGGCCTGAACTCAGGATCCTTGTACTAGTGGTAGGTCTAATTGTTTGTGCATGCGAGACAAAATGTGAGTCAGCAATAAAGTGTAATATTTGTGTATGCAAAGAAAGTATATTCCCTAATGCACAAATGTAAAATTTGATTGAAAGTCATAAAGTTATATGTGATACCTTTGGATGCACTTTTCATCAGGCCAGTGCTGAACGGAAGCCAATAGGCAGCACCTCAGGGATGCAAACCAGTGTAGAAACAAGCTGCCTGTTAAAGGTACTTTACTCAAGATCTTATTTTTTTGGTTTCTAAGACTGATTTATTACACAGTTTTACTCAATAAGCCAGATCGGTTAAGACAAGAGTTGTGTGATTTTGCTTTTGCGTAGCACCGGGCAGAATCTGTCGTCCCAGTCCGGATGGAAGAGATGATTGAGGCAGTGCGAAGAAAGGACTTCACTGCATTTGCTGAACTAACTATGAAGGACAGCAACCAGTTTCATGCCACCTGCCTTGACACATATCCTCCCATCTTTTACCTCAACAGTGTTTCTCAGCAGGTCATCCACTTGGTGCACCGCTACAACAAGCATTATGGGCAGACGAGGGTGAGCCGCTCTAGAGTTATTTCTTTGTATACTGTATTTTCTTTTAATCAGTTTTAATCCAGTTGCTAACTAATTCATTTGGGCTCATGGATTAAGGTCCTAAACGACATTTGAAGAGTGAAATGTGGTCAAAATGAAGCCAAATCTTTTCAAGAACATGAGAAAATCATTCAAAAACTGTTAAAAGTGTCAGCTGCATGAGTTTCTTTCTCTTTACAATTTTTCCTAATTTCCATGCTACCAAATTTCTCAGATTGTGTAATAACGATGTGAAAGCTGTTACTTTTTGTTTCGTTTTTTTTTTAACATGGGAACAGGAAAGTGCATCTATTCATATGATGATCATAACCTGTTTCCTCTCTTGTAGGTTGCCTACAGTTTTGATGCAGGGCCCAATGCTGTGATCTTCACTTTACAGCAGTATGTTTCAGAGTTTGCCCAAGTGGTTCAGCATTTCTTCCCCCCAGACACCAACGGAGAAGAGTACGTTTGCAGATATCCGGTTTACATAGCTGTATATTTTAGTCCTTAATGTAAAATGTTGCCAAAAAAAATAATAAATTATTATGTAATATTTTGGTTACAATTTGACAATTAATTACATATTAGAAACAATGAGACATGGGCTAACTGAGATAGAATCATGTGGATACATTAGTCCTGCTCATCTGTATCTTTGGGCTTTCTGTGGAAGGTACTGGGAGACTTGGTCATAGACCAAGTAAAAACTGAATGCAGCCAGACACAAAGAGGCAAGGCAAGTCTATTTGTACAGCACATTTCATATACCAGATAATTCACAGAGCTTTACATAAAACAGAAGAATTACAGTTGAGTGATGAAAAAACCATTAAAAAGTATATAAAAGAAATTAAAGATAGAAAACCCTTCCAACAAATGGAAGAAATAAAAGGGTCATTGTATAAGGAGAATTGCAGCAGTTTACCATTCAGCACAGAAACAGCCTTCCAATGAATCTTGACTGTCTTTTACATCACACATAATAGGTTATATAAGCAAAGACCTAGTAATGGTCCTCCCACAAGGGCCCCAATCCAGAGGTACAAGGCATGTAGGAACATATGTGTTATGGTAAAAAAAAAAAAAAAGGTAGCTTGAGTTTGAACAAGTTTACATTTGTGATATGCACCTATTAGTTTCAAAGAAATGTTTTACAACCATTTTTTCTCTGTCTCATTTATTGGTCATTGAATCTAGGTTGACAAGAACTAAACCTATATCATTATAAAAAGGGGAAAAAAAGAAGTGTACAATGAACCATGCAGGGATAAACTGGTGCATCTGACTCATATGAACTGGTAAATTACACTGTTACTGGGTGTGTTTGCTTTCAGCACTTCTGAGTTCTGTTTGTTTCCTCCTTATCTGCAGCTTTATTAAAGGTCTTCCAGTCAAACGTGCCACTCTTTCCGAGGATCTGAAACAAGGTATTGGTCTAGAACCCATGCCAAAGGGAATAAATTACATCATAAGTACCAAGGTAAACACACAATAAAAAAACAATAATTAACTGAAAGAAACACAGAGAAAAAGTCTTTTTTTTTTTACTCATGTGATCTTTTTTCCCCAAATACTTTAGGCAGGACCAGGCCCTCGTGTTGTAGAGGATCCCAGTCAGCACCTGCTGTCACCTGAGGGGTTACCAAAGAAAACTGTGTGAAACCCACTGCCCTGAAGAGACAAGCCCCGGGGAGCGCTAGCAAAGTCAATTCAACAGACAATTAGTTAGATGTGACTAGGAGTTACAAATCACAGTAATAATATGCATCTTTCCTACTGTTGTGGATACTAGCATAACTGTACTGATGCGTCTCCTCATCTTGCAATTAGTTGTTAATCAAGTGTGTTTTTATTGTATTTTCCCTCTGGAGCTGGTTTGTGTTCTGATATAAATGAGAGAATGATTTCAATGTGTCTATCTATTTCTGTGTCTATTTAAGCTGGTCCCTGAGATCCTGGCTTGTAGTTTTTATTTTTCCAATCTGTATAAAACAGTTTCTGATCAGCAGAAATTTGGTTATTTTAGATTATTTAAAAGAGAATAAATGTATTTTAATGAAGATCATGTCTGGCTTTTCTCATTTAATCATCAGATTCAAGTGATGAATAATATAAATATAATATTAAAATAAAAATATGAACAAAATGGACTGTTCTTTTAAATGGACCGTGTCGGTGTGTTTATTGCACCTGTCCGGGAAGGTGGACCACTCCTTTCGGTGCGACCTGCATTTTTTCGGAAATGACGACGGATACAGGGACTGGCTGATATAAGCCCTGCCTCTTCCAGCCCAAACAGCTGCATACCCACGTCTCGTAAACACTTTCTTCCTTGTAGAGATCATTTAAACCGCAACTCCCCGTGAGGACACTGAACAGATTGTGTAGCGGCTGTTTGGGTGAACGCAATGGGGAAGATCGAGTGGGCGATGTGGGCCAATGAGCAGGCTCTGGCTTCGGGACTCAGTGAGTATGAAAACTTTATCTTAACGTCAAAAGCAGATGGATGAGGGCTACTTTCTAAATTGAGAGATTTTAAAAGAGGAAGCTTGGGGTAAATTTACATATTTTCACAAGACATTGATTTTTTTCCCCTTTTTTTAATCTACAGTGTGTCCCCCCATTTTCTTCCTAAAATAATCAGAATGCGTTTACAGTTCAATATGTTCTTGCTTCATGGCGTGTGGATTCACAGAAGGTGTATTGTTTTAACTTTTCTTCCTGTTTCCTTCTTTCAGTTCTTCTAACTGGAGGTGTTGTAGGGGTGGCTGGACAGTTCAGAGGCTGGCAGTTCGCTGCTTATGCAGTGTATCCTTTACACCTGACATCACCTAAATGTGATCATCTTAGAAAAAGTGTGCCTCTAAAATTATCCATACATATTTACAATAGTCTCAGCAAAAATAAGTGTACATGAAGTTGGAAATTTTGAGGGCTTAAAGAAAATAATTTACACATGGGACATCTAACAACAGACTGAACACAATTACGTGCAATTCAGACTGCAATATTTCCCTCCCAAGTGAGGCTAAATGGGTTAATTTAAAAAAAACTTGTGCCCTCTTGCATTTACGGATAATGAGAACATAGCAGCTCTTTCTTCCATATTCAGCCTTGTGATAAATGTAATGTTTTTTTCCTTCACCCTCACATCCTGTCTGACTTGTCCTAATCAATAGTATTATTAAAGAGCCTTGACCTATAATAAGTGCTGCTGGAGTGTTTGTGTGTCTGCTTGAGTATCCCAGAAGCAAGAGAGCCAAAGGCACAAGTGTGGAAAGAACGTAAGCAATTACATATTATGGTAAAAAATATGGAAGGTACAATAATAACCAAGTTCTATGTTGATCACCTGTAATCATGTTGCTATCATGTATCCTTGTCTTTCAGGGGCCAGTACTGTTTCACAGTATGTGTCAAAGCCTTTGGGCCATTGACAAGGAATTACTATGTCAGGGCATTTTTACATGCTGCGTAAGTTTATTAAGCTTATTTCGTAAACGAGGAATATTCCTAAATGTATTTTTGGGTTGGACGAAAACTCAAATGGGTCTATTGTCTGAGCCACCTTCTTCTGCTTTGCAGCATTCCTCATATTCACAACCTGTTTCACTAACAAAAGCCTGGCAGAATTATAGTCCATTGTCTTATAATCCCTTTGTTTATTTTTCTTCTTTTTCAGAATCTGTGTACCTGGAGGTTTCATGCTTGCCACTGTCCTTGGCTGTGTCTGTCTTGGCATCGCCAGCCTCATCTACCTTGCAGTAAGTCCATCACTTGTACTGGCTTTTCTCCAGTCTAGCCAGTTCATTATTCTCAAAATTGCTATAGTTTTTTGTTGAAGCAGGAAGTGACTGGTTAATGGAAAGAAGGAAATGCGAACAAGGAAGAGCTTGTTTCGCACTCTTACCTCTGTTGAGACATGATCCTGTAGTTATGAAACCTGACTAGTATTGCGTGTGACAGTTCCTAATGTGGAAACCAATGTTAGAAAACCTTCTAGTTGGCTTACTTTTTTTAGTATTGCGCCCATATTTGGCCATGTAACAGAATCATAACCCTTTTATAATGAACAGTCATGTTTAACTTGAACTCACAGCCAGCCTTCACTGATATCTCCCTCCTTTGTAGGCAGCTATCCGAGGTGAGCACTGGGAGCCCATTCTTCCACGGAAGGAGGTGCGAAAGCCAGTCGCCGAGAGTATCAAGAATCCTCCACAGAATCCACCGCCAAGACCTCCTGCAGAGATTCGCAGGAAACAAGCAAAGGACCTCGAGGCAGCAGCCTATGACAACCCTATTTCTGTTACTGATGAGTAGCCAGTACACAGTCCCATCCTCTGTTGGTCCTCCCCTCAAAACCCAGTCAGTCAGAAACCATCACTCTATGACGACGATTGAAGACTTTTCTTAAGTTTTAATGAAGCTAATGAATGAGCAACATGATGAGTATGCACTTTTTTACCTCAGAAAAATACCAGAAGGATGAATGTGGTATCTTTGTTACACTTGAAGGGAGAATAAAACAAAAATCATGTCACTGAAGGTAAATGTAAATGCTGCATGCTGCTAGATGCCAGCGATGACCAAATACTGCACTGTACTTTTAGTATGATTTATTGCTCTAAGTTCTAAGTTCAAACCAGTTACCATATATTTAAAGTTACATTGCCATGCATAGATCTTACAACTTAATGAATTATGTATTAGCTTTGTATTTCTAACCCCTTATGTATTTGTCTTTCTTAAAGGCATCTGATTAGAATAGTATACGGGTCTACAACACTGTTTAACTGTTGTTTCTTGGCTGAAACAAGTGGATTTTACCGAGTTTTATATCAGGTTTTCCCTCCTTTTTGTCATACTATTAACGTGTTGAAAATAAATCTATTGCTTTCTTTAAATCATCATCACTAAGTTTCTCATTTCAAGTTGTTTCTGCTGGTAAATTATTTAAAGAAATGACTTTTGCAACTTCCTCTTTTCACAAACACATTGAATTTCATTAGAGCAGAATTTCCCTTTTTCATCTCAGGTGCTTTTATTTTTGTACTGCATTGTCATTTATTATATGCTATATTGAAAGCAAATTTATTCATATGGCTTTCAGACACATTTTACACATTGGTGTCATTATGTCTTGGATGTTTTAAAAAATATTGTTTCTTTCTGTTGGTCACAGTTGATCGGTTGAGCTGTCACAATTTGTTTGGAAACCTCTGAAAGACAAGAGCACTTCCTCATTTTGAACTGGGAAGAAAGCACCAAGTCACAAACTTTGCATCAATCCTATTCTTATTACATCCTTGTAAATGTTTTGTTTGTAATTTGATCTGTATCTTGTAGTTTTCTAAATCACGTGTATTTTCAACCAGAGCAGAACACTTACAGTAGCAATCTGGCTGTTTTGTGCAGCAATGTTTGTTTAGATAAATTCTGCATAAGAGAACTCCAGTTAAAGAATGGAGGTACTGGTGCGTCCGTTTTTCATTTAGAATATTTGTTAGTTTGCACAGAAATATTAATTTATTCCAAAACCAAACGTTCTTAAAAGTCGATTTTGGTCTCAATACAATATGATTCAACTGTCCATCCGACAGAATTGAGAAAAGTGTGCAAAGCTGACATTTCTGCCTGATATCAACCAGTTGAGTCTATGAATAGAAGGGGCCAAATTCATATCAACATGAATAATGTGTCAGCACTAAAAGAACATATATTGTAATTCAAAGTAATTTTCCTAATTGCTTTGTCTATAACTCCCTAAGCTAACCAAAAGCTACTAAAAGCTAAATAACTACTTTGTTTTACTTTTCTCACAACACCCCTACCTGTCACCTGCAGATGTTTAACCATTCTGCTACCGTCGGCCTCATCAAAGATGGGGATGATAGAGAGTTCAGAGAGCTTGTGCAAGATTTTGTAGACTTGTTCCTGCAGAACTGCTTCCACATCAGCAGGGAGAAGACCAAAGAACTGATGGTGGATTTTCACAGATGGGCAAACTCTCTACACCACTGAACATCCAGGGAATGGATATAGAGATGGTGACATCTTATAAGTACCTGGGTGTTCACTTGAACAATAAACTGCACTGGTCACTGAACACTGCAGCACTTCACAAAGTTACTTCACCTGTTGAGGAGACTGAGGTCTTTTGGAGCACAGGGGTTTGCTCCTGAAGACATTTATTGACACTGTAGTGGCATCAGCTATTTTTTTTCTAAGGAGCCATGTGCTGGAGCAGCAGCATGTCAGATGCAGAGAGGAAGAAACTGAACAAATTGATCAGGAAGACCAGGTGTGTGCTTGGATGATGCCCCTTAGGCCCAGTAGGGATGTTTTATGAGAAAGGAGGGTGATGCACCCCCCTCTTTCAGCGACAGACTCCTTCCCCCACAAATGTGTCAAGGAATGCTGTGCCTTATCCTTCCTTTACTGCAGCAGTTAGACTGTACAACACTGCTTTCAGTGGACAAAACCACACAATGCACAATAAAAAACTGCATAAAATATCATTACACATATTGTTGATGATGAACACATTTTAAAATTTGTATTTCTTTGATTCTTCTCTTTATATATCTCAACAGTTGGATTTATCATTTATTATTTGTGGGTTTACTTATAACACTTTCTGTCTTGCTGCCGTTTCACTGGAATTTCCCTGCTGGGATGAATAAAGGCCTTTCTTATCTTCTTTAAATAATTGCTGCAGCAGTTTCAATTCCATCCTTTTTGCCTTTGACCTGGACTTTGTATTTCCTTGTTTAGACATTTGTATTAGATCTCATAGCAACATCAATGGTATTACATTTTAGACAAGAAAAGTGGACTTAGCTGAGGAAATGTAAATCTCATAAATATCCTGCTTGTGTCAATCATTTGGTTGTTTTCAAACACTGCATCCATCTGCTTCCTACATGATTTTTTTTATTTTAATTTGAGGAAATGTAATTTGCTAATTTAGATTCATAGAAAAAATTAATGTCAATTATTAGTGCACTTTTTTAATCATCCTCTAGAGGGCGGTAATACGGGGAGAGGTACTACAAGATTAAGAGAAGAAGAGGAGCGACCCAATAAAATTCACCCTCATTTCATTGCCGTGTTCTATCTGTCAGCTAATTAGAAAACTATCTTAGTCAAAAGTATAGAATTTCATGTGACATATAAACAGTAGAAAATGTCGAGCCGGGCTCTGCGAAGGCTCAGAGGCAAACAGCGGGGCCAGGAGGCCTTGGACCTCGGGGATTTAGAAAGTTTGGGTGATAGTCTGGTGGAGCAGGCTGACGGTGAGGCTGAAGAGGAGCAGCTGGACACTGCTAATGTTTCTCCCCCGTCTAACAGCAAAAACAACAGCCGAAAAGGAAGGAAAAACCAGGCTCAGAAAAACTTCAGTAACATTTATGAACTGGTAAGATGGCCGGGTTTCCACTCCCAACTCAATCTACGTGTCACTTCTCCACTAACCTGTTTTTGACGTGTTTATAACTGTGTAGCTTGTTTGCTAAAGAGAGAGAGAGAGAGAGGGGGAAAAAAGGCTAGCCCTGTGACGTCGGGTTATTTTTGTTTTTTTGTTGTTGTTAAATCATATGCATTACTTTATCTGGTAAAGCTAGCCATCTAACCGGCTCTCTCGTTAGAAATTGTGTGCACTGTCAACCTAAGAGAAAACTGACAGGAAAGGTTCAAGGTACTGTGTAACAATGTGTCCCTAGTACTGAGAAACGGAACTGTATACTTGTCACATTTTCACGACGTTTAGAAGATAAAAGCCCTTGAGAATGGCCATCTAGTCATGAAAGGATCCGTGAAAAATATAGGTACCATACTGCATTTTGCAAAACGACATAAATGGATAGTGTCAGGCCAGAAAAAGCTAATAGCAGATGCTTACAGTGTTGATATGCAGTTAGTGGCGCATGATTTGCTTCCTTAAGTATAAATAAAAAGTAATGTACATAATGTGCCAGTGAACCATCAAAATGGTCAGCTTACTTGCTTTTACTATTAAAGTTGGAAAGTTAGTGAGTATTACTTTAAATTACATAAAACATTTCTTGGTGTTAAGAGCATCCTCCCAATAACAATTCAGATTATCCTAAACGTTCCCAAGCTTTCTTTGTAGTGCAGATGTGACAGTATTTTGATGCTTTATGTCTTTGTAACAAGTGCAGAAAAAGGGGAAAAAATGGACATACGCTTGAACACTTTTTCATAAATATTGCATAACATTCAATGCCAAATTGTAATATTGGCATTGGCGGACCACAGATCCATTTCCTATCTTTTTCTTGCCTTGATTTACAGACAGGCGTCCACAGGCAACTCTGCCACTGGAAATCATGTAAAAAACATTCTCCCTCCTCCCAGCAGAGTCTGGGAAACCTGCAGCCTCAACACTGCCTCACTGGTTCCGTCAGGGTGATTCCCGTTTTCATTTTTTCCTGCAAATTATTTACCAGGAGAAAAACTATATGGGCCTTATTGTTTAGTTAATTTTTTAATTAAATGTTGAACTTTAACATACAAAGATAAGCTTTTACATGCTACCTAACACTATTTGTTCAAAATTTTGTTTTAAGTTGAATAAATGTTATTTTTTCATTTAAAAAAAGACAGGTAACATTTTTTTTCATTGTGCATCATTTTTAATAAGGGAGCAACATCATATCCGCCTCAAATATCTGCTCTAGAAAAACGCTTCTTCTATTGGCTATCAAAAATTGGCATTAGCATCTGCCCTAATATTCATATTAGTTGATCCCAAATATATACAGTAAACTGTAGTAGGTTTTATTCTAGTCATTTAGCAGAGCTTAAAGTGCAGATTAATAAAGGTTATAAGGGTTTAGTACCCTGATCAAGGACACGTTAAAATGTAAACAATAGAAGTTTGAGCTCAAATTAGCAATCTTCCGATGGATCCATTTTCCAACCTACAGTTTTAATTTATTTAGCATTTTATCGCTTTGTTCTTTTTGCATTTCCCTTTTTTTTAATACACTGAAAACCTGAAATATGTTGAAATGATTATTCATTGTTCCAACAAAACTCTTTAGAGACACTTTACTCCCCTGAGAGGCCTAAAATGTTTTGCTGATGGTTTCTAACTGACTGTATATTTACTGTATCTATGGGTTGCATCAACTATTGTTTGACGGTAAAGGGAAATGGTCTAGTCAAATAATGCAGAAGGTCCCGATTCCAATTAATTTTCTTCGTACTGCAGTTGTTATGGGAACAAGCATAACGTTAAGTTCAGGACCCAATTACTTCAGTTACACACTTTTTTGTAACATAATATAGATCATTTCACAAAGTGGAACATTTTAACAGTCATTAACAAATTTTGACTTGTACTGGTACAAATGATAATCATTATCATATTGAACTATGGTATGCTTTGTTATATTGTTAAATGTAGATGGTGTTAAGAAAGCACAATCAATGACTTAGCTTGTATGACTTGTGAAAACAGCACATTTTGTGTTAAACATTTAAAACATGTATATTTTTTCTTTTTTGAGTTCGAAACTCTAGTGGAAAAATTATCCCTGTATGACCTAAGTAAATAATTATTAAAAATATTCTTGGATCCAGGCAGCGATCCGGATCACCCTCAAAATCGAATCACTTCTTCCTAATCCCATTTCTGAGATTTTCAGAAAATTTAATCAAAATCCATTCATAACCATTTCAGTTATGTTGCTAACAGGCAGACATACAAATGAATGGCGCCGAATAGATGACCTCCACCTTGATGGTGATATGATAAACATAAAAGAGAGCGAGGAAATCCTCTGCCTTCTGTCTTTTCTATATTGACTATATTGTCTGATAAATTAATATTATATAATCTTAGGAATTTATGCACAAATAGAGTCTGCATTTTTCTGCCAGAATTCCTTCCTGGATTTAATTACCGAATTGATAACCAATTTTATAGTACCAATCATCCAGATTTTGAATGTCTGGGTAAGTATACTCAGGTACCAGATAAATAGACAGGGTAAGGCAAGGCAAGTTTATTTGTTTAGATTGTATAGATGTACAGTTTTCATGTACAAGAACATTCTTGTGGGTAATCATGCTTTGTAATACAACCCTGTGGTATCTGAACACGTGGTATTGGATTGGTTATATATATGAAGATGGAGAGTTTTTATTGCAATGTTCTACAAATATGTTTTTTTTTTGTTTAGGCAGTACTTTACCCTGTACACCTGAAATTGTGTGCTTTCTTTTTTTTTTAACTAGATATGTGATGCAGACAATGAGGTGGAGAAAATTTCCCCTGACGAGGAGCCAGCAAAACCAGATAAAGCAAGTGGTACGGTCAATAAAAATAACAGAGACACAGAGAAAGATGAAAAGGATGAGGAAGTGTCCACCAAGGTAAAATTAAAATTATATGATAAGGCTGTCTTAATATCCAGTTTGAAATTTTTTTTTCTTGCAAAGGGGAATGTTATTTAGTCGTTTCCATTTTCTTTAACAGTCTGGAGACAGAGTTAAAAAGAAGAAGAAAAAGAAGAAGGCTAAAGTGACACAAGAAAATGGACAAGTAAATTTGTAAACTTTACTGCAGTCTTATCAAACAAACTAAAGTTTTGCTAGAAACTTCCATTTCACCTTGCTATTAGTAAACACTATATCATGTAATGCAACACATTGCATTGTCTTACAGTCATTTTTAGAGCCAAATTCTACATAGTTAAAAAAAACGAAAAACGATCTTTTCTAAACGAACAAAGCAGTGAAATGTTGTCCCAGTGTTTGATGGTATTTTTTGATTTGCTTTCAGGAGGCTGTGGCAGATAACATTGATTTACTGCTGGAAAACCTGGAGCGATCCAATAGTCTGAGTCTACAAAGTGAGGATTGTGGAGGCTGTGACAGAAGAACCGTGCTGCATGTGGAGCACAGGTGTGGATCCCAACTCCTATTATGCAGACAATAATAATTATAATAATAATAATATATACATAATAATAATTATAATATAATAATTCATCTTGATCCAGGGTTTTATATGAAATTGGTGTGATGTGATCTGGTGTTTGAATGGTCTTATTGGCTCATGTTTCTTAGTTTTAAAGCTACCATTTGGTGGCGCTCTGCTCACACAAGTAAACATGCTGGCTGTTGCTCAATAAAAGTATTTTTGGGAACTGAAGGCCACACAAACAGTGATAAAAGAGAAGGCTAGTTTACTTTGCTGTCAGAGGCAAAACACCTTATTTTGAAAGCAAATCAAGTTCTCATCCATTCCATTGACTGGGAGCAAGAAATCTGTGTTCCTACTAATCTTACCGTCTACATGACTATAGTATCTTGAAAATGTTTTCTTTTTTGTCAGTTTTAAAAACGCTAATTTTTCCTCATAACATATTCTAATGTATTTCCTGATCTGATGAACATTGATAAACCTCTTTAGGAATCTCAACCCAGAGACGGAGCTAAAGAGATATTTTGGGGCTCGAGCTGTTCTAGGTGATCAAAGGTAAAAGGCTTGGGGAAAGGCGTTCTTGTTTCTATTTAAATTACCCACATTTTAATTGGATATACCAGTTTACAATAAATTCGTGCTTATTGTTTTCTTTTGTTCGTTTGTTTGTTTTTTCAAATGTTAACCCAGACCTCGACAGAGGAACAGGCAATTTCACCGCAGCACTTGGATGACCAGTCCAAAGGACAGCTGGCCCCGCTTCAGCCGACCCGGTAGATTTTTCTTTATGCAGAACTAAAATGAAATTTATTTTCATTTGTAATAAATTTGTAACATTTGTAATAAATACAACTCCTTTGTTAAAATCGTGACATTGTTCAAAGCTCTTGTGAGATTTAGTCATATGACTTTGTTCTGTTGAAATTAAATTATTTTTCTCATGTTATCCATTTCCTAATCAAGATGCATTAAGCTACTTTTTAACAGTTATTATATGTACAACTTTCCCTCTTTAAATATTGTAAAATTTTACTGCAAGTTATATTGCTGCCTGTTTATCTGTTTTCCAATAATGAGGATATTTGAACTTAGAATTTCCACATGCTCCATTTTCTCAGCATAGAAAGGCGAAGCACACTTCTCCAGAACTTATGGCATATACAGTATTCATCGCCTTACGTGACAGTGTAGAGCTTCTTATGTGCTCTCACAGTACTATGTATACTTGAATCCAGGAAGATCTTTAAAGCCCTAAACACAGATAAATAGTTCTCTAGATTGTTGCCTAAAACATGTGCAAACAATGATTTAGCAGTTTGGGAGAGTATCTTAGTAGTTAAACATGTTTTCATATTTGGGCCATAGAAAATGGGCTGAAAGTTTTTTGGGATAACGATGTCATCCAAAGCCTCATTTTAAACACACTCAGTTACTGTTGGTAAGTTGCCTTTCTGATAGACGTCTTTCTGATAGTACATACTGTTCCTGGATTTTAAAAAGAAAACCTCACGAAATTGCAAATTCAGCCTGATTAGTACACAGGTTGCAGTTTTCAGATATATGTGCAGACTTGACCAGACTGTCTTTTGTAATCCTTGTGCCCAAAATAGTATTTTGTTGAATAATTATGAAATATGTGTTGATCATAAGATGACGTGTGTGGATTGGATTGTTTTCTTGTTAATTGAAACTCTGCTCTGTGTATCTTCAGGAATCTCAATGAGCTTACTGGAATCCAAGGACGGCATTCAGTACTTTACCTTTGAACACAGTCGAGACTACCAGCAAGTACAGTTCAAGTTCCTGGATGCTGTTGAATCCATGGATCCAAACAACATTGTGGTAAATTATTAAAAAAAAAGAAGATATTATCTGTAACCCCCCTGATGCACGCTCTGCCGCATAAACAGGATTAATGTGCTTGCCTTGTTTACATGGTGCTGTCCCTCCACACATTCAGAGGGCAGGAGTTCGATTTACCAATTTCCGATTCCCTTGTTTTTTCTAGCTGCTATAATTATTTGATGTCTTAAAGGAAACAACAGTGAATCACATCAGAAACAAGACTGTGTTGCACAAGTCAAGGTGTCCTAATTGGCACATACAAGCTGAAGTGAAGGCTCTTTGTAGTCTCTGACAAAATACAGTACATATCAAGCATTCGTTTCAAGGTGCTTTATGAGAAAAGCACCATCTTTGTACGATTAATGTCATATTGAAGTTGGATGTTTAGCTTTGTCTGTGTATTGATGGATTAGTTTTAAGTAGTTCATATTTTTTTTAGTTACTGAGCTGCATTTTACCATACAGGAGAAGGATTTCTGAGTGAGTTTTCCATCCCTGTAAGCCACAGCAGTTAGTTGACAGTGATGGCCTTTCCTTAACTCAGCTCTGTAATTCAAAGCTTTCTCAAAGAAGCAGGGATAATTTCCATCTATGATGTAGTCTGGTGTGATGTAGCGTGATTGGGAAATCAGTCATGCTCAGAAGAGTTGCTGTTTGAATTTTGTGATTTGTTTTTTTTTATTTATTTATTTTTTCATTCACAGTTAAAATTTATGGTCTTAAGTCTACAGAGTGGGAATTTTTTTATTTTCAAAATCCTAAGCCATGTGTATCATAAGTTAAGATTTGCATGTATAAATGGCAGTCAAGATGTTTTATTACTTAACTGGATTATTTATCAAAGACAAAAATTTTATTCTTTGGAACTATCTTTCCATCTGAACAAGTTATATAAACTGTATACAAATTGAAACAATTTTATAAATAGGATTAATAAAATGTAAAAACAAAAACAAAGGAATCTAAACTATCTAAGTGGTATTTCACTTATGTATGTATTCATCTAAGTTTTATGAAAAGTAGAATTTTCCATCTTGTATACATCAAAAGAGAATTGAACTTAATCTTACTTTATTATTAGATCATATATTATTGCAGGCAACAACACTGTCTGGGATGATAATGTGTTGCATCTGTTCCCACACATCTGCCACAGGCCTACTACAAAAACACACAACCACTTGTAACATAAGTTATATTTGCCCTTATCTTACCAAAATGCAGTTGTTTGTTATATTCGACCTCCACTAAATTAACAATATTCTTCTCCCTGTTTCTTTCCAGGCCCTGCTTCAGCTAAACCCATACCACATCGATTCCCTCCTGCAGCTTTCTGATGTCTGCCGAATACAGGAGGACCAGGAGATGGCCAGGGACCTCATTGGTGAGGATCAGGTGTTCTCTTCAAGAACGAAAGCTTTAAATGTTTGAGACAAACCATAACCAATCTTCCTGGTTGACAAAAAAATTCTTGGTATATACTGGACTCAAGCCCAGTCTTTTTAGAAGAGCAATGATTCACACAGCCTAAAGGCAAAGTATAAATTCTGGATTTTTCTTTTATTTAGTTTTTTTTATTTTAAGGCTCTCTCTAGGCCATTATAAAAAATTATAAAATTACACCTGGACACGGTTTATATTGTAGTTGCTTGTTTGAAGGCTTTTCAGACTGAAGCAGAAAGTTAATTTATTAGTTGGTGCAGCCAGATGGTCTTCTCTGGTTTTGCTGGCTTGATACATAAGCTCGCTCTGTTCCAAGTTTGTCATTTTATAGACAACTGGTTTTGGCTCAGACTTGAAATAATACAGTCTCTCTTCTGACAATTATCTGCTGGTTAGTGTAGGTCTGTTTTTCATCATTGTTAAGAGCAATGATCAAATACTGTACATTTGCACATGCTTTTTTTGTCATAGCAGAGTCAGCATTATTATAAGTATACAGTTTTATTATCTATACTGAACCTTGCGAACGAATATGTGTTTTAGCTAGATAATGTGGCATTGTATTCTTGTAGTTAAGAAATCATCTGAAAAATAGTTTAAAATGTCTTGCTTTACAGTAATTGGTGCATTTGAGATGTTACATTACCTTTTATATAATATATTGCATTATTTTAAAATTACTTAAACTAAAGTGTTGCCCTCAAGTTGACTGATTCTTTTTTTTTTTTTTGCTGTTTTTTTACATTTTATCAAGCTGAATAATTTTAGAGCTGTGTCCTTTTGCACATAGTGAATCAACAAAACAGCTACTGTTAACAAGTCAGAGTTCATGTTTCATCTACAGCACAATGCTATGTTTATCATCACAGACCCTGTCCTTAACTGGTTAGCTAAAATAGTCAATGTTGAGGACCAGAGGGGTAATCTAACAAAGGGCATTTGTCTTTCGTCCGGGATAATTTCATTACATGCCATCAGCCGAACTCTAACATGGGACAGAAGTAAGACAGCGGTTTTCAGTTCTTGTATTTTAGGATTCAAAGCCTACAAAACCTTGTATATAGGGTTACAGATGGCACTGTTCATCTGCTACAGTGATGTCTACCTGTTTACTCCTTTCATTAATGAACACATTATATTCCTTTTATTTTGACAAAATATAATATTTTGATTGGTTAGATGTAAATAAAAATCAATGTCTTTTTTTTTCCTGTTCAGAAAGGGCCTTGTACAGCTTCGAGTGTGCTTTTCATCCTTCATTCAGCCTGACATCAGGTTCCTGCAGGCTGGATTATCTGAGACCAGAAAACAGGTTTGCAGTCCCGTCCCGTCCCCCCGCCACCCCCGTTAAACCTTAGTTGCACATTGGAAGTTTGTGAAACATCCGTTTGACCCTAGTTTATTGTTTTTAAACCGAAATGATATTTTATGGACACAGCAATCCAGTAATTTGATCATCTTTGTTTGCAGAGCATTTTATCTGGCTCTTTATAAGCACATGATGTTTCTGGAGAAAAGAGGATGCCCACGGACTTCTTTGGAGTATTGCAAACTCATCTTGAGGTACGATGGCCAATGTTTTCTTTTTTCTTTTTTAGAGAAAAAAGTTGAATTCCAAATGGCTGTGGTGGGGGGATTTTACAAAGAAATCCACACATGCTTTCTCATTTAAAGGTTGCCCAAAAATTTGAATCCGAAATTACTTCCAAGTTTTTATTATCTCATCTGCTCCCATTATTTTTGACCATAATTCTATTTCTATACAAAGAGACATTTTGGCTTTTTGTACGTGACTTAAGTTGCTCTGTTTGACAGTACATCGAGAGTTACACATTACTTGTTTTACATATGGTCACATGGGTTACTGGCTCCAATTTCTCCACATAAAGTTTTCTAATTTACGAATGACGTATGCATGGAATTTTCAAATACAGTTCATTGAAATGTCAGGTTTTTATTCTCTCACTTGTATCTTTTCATAAGGCAGTCTTTGTTTTATGTCACATGCTCTAAATTAAAGATGCATTTAAATGGTAAACAAAACAAATGCGTGTGTATATAAAATTGAAAAAGTGAGATGTAGGTTTATGTGATAAAATGTGCCATGCACTGGAGAAAACCCTGATTAAATGATTACATTTGTGTGGCCATACAAGTGAAAAACAATCTATTTGTTTGTACGCTGTTGCATATCAAAACTTCCTGCAAATTGTTGGCCAGCCAGCACTGCTCTTACTTAAAAGCTGTTCCCACAAGTTGTAGCTTAAACTTTACAGCAGTTATCTGCGATTGTCATCAAACTCTGGCTTTCTGACTTTGTAGCAGTGGTATACTGGCCGTTTTGCAAAGCAACAGAGTAGGAATGAAAAATAAATTTACTCCATGTGCAACCAAAAGCTAAATTTGAGGAATTGCAGCTGGTTTTCTGCCAAAGCGTCAACAAATAGTCTGACAGCAAATAGTTTAGGAGTCATGCCTTGGTGCTCTGCTTTCTTGTGACTTCTTATTTGTTGTTTTATATAGAGGTGAAGTTGTGAACTCTCAGCTCTCACTAACACTGTCTTTTGGTCTGTACTGTATACGCTACATTTCTAACATATCACAAAGTGAGAAGTTATGTCAGTAGTGACAATTGTTTTCATTGCACTAAGTAAGTCATGATCTGTTTATCAATCCATCTGTTTTCTGTACTTGCGTATTCCAATGAAGGGCTGCAGGGGCTGAAGCCTATCCCGGTAGCTAGTAGGCAAGAGGCAGGGTACACCTTGGACAGGTCACAAGGCTATCGCAGGGCAGATCCGCATATGATAGACAAAGAAGTGTTTACCTCCAGAACAGGGTAACTTTTGTGTATTTTGACCTTAAAGACCATGAATTTGGTATTTTCCACATATTTTTACAACTGCTCTAGACTTTGCGGAACCACCAACACATTCTCACGCTCTGTCCATTTTTATACGGTGGAAACTGGTGTGTGTAACGTTTTTGTACGTAGACATGATGCACTGGTCTTGAACTGGCTCAGAGGATTTAGATTTTTCTCAAATTCAAAAAGTTTGAAGATTGAGTGGGAACACAGGTACAGAGTGACATCAGTTTATACATTGAAATTTTGTAATATGGCAAGTGAATATTGGATCCTGGTTGGTAATCTGCTCAGATTGGGATGAGTTTCTAATTCAGCCATCGGAGCAGTTTTTTTCTTTTTTCTGTCAGCTACATTAAATGACCGTTTGCTTGTGGTTTTCTCTGTTACAGTTTGGACCCAGATTCTGACCCACTCTGCATGCTCCTGCTCATTGACTTTCTGACTCTGCGTTCAAGAGAATACAGGTCCCTTCTTCAGTTATATCAAGACTGGGAGGTAAATGTACAGTTATTTGGAGCTTTTGCATATTTATAACCAAGTGTGCCATTTTAGTTCTTGAGTCTAATACAGGAATTATATTTCATTCATTTTCAGGAGCACAGAAATCTGTCTCAGTTGCCAAACTTCGCGTTCTCCACGGCACTTTGCCACTTCCATATTAGTCAGCAGGAAGATATGGATCCTGAAGAAAGTGACAAACAAAGACAAGAAGCTAACCAGATGCTCCAGAATGCTCTTATTATGTTTCCTGGAGGTAAGACCCTCAAAATTTAACTACTGCCATCAGGATGTAAATGCTTGGATGTATCTGTCCCTCAGGCACTTCTTTACATTATTACAGACCTAAATGAGCAGACATCTACAATTTATTACCATTTGCGTCAAATGTACAAGTATTTTAACCAGCTAATGTTTCTGTGAATTTGCTTTCTGCAGTGTTGATACCTTTACTGGATCTGTGCACTGTGCAAGCAGATGCCGCAGTCACTTCCCATACCTTCTTTGGTCCTAAGAGTCAAATAGGGTAATGTATTCTCCCTATGTTCCCTAAAGTGTTGCACAACCTCAACATAATTCCACGAATGTTAACTTCATTAAGATAGTGTAGTATGATTTATCTTTCTACATCATGCAGCCGTGACAAATCCTTTATAGAACTGCTACAGATGATTTAATGGCCTTTATTTTTAGCTCATATTTGTATCAATTTTGCTTTTCTGAAATGTTTTTCCTCCCCCTGCTAACTTTAGCTGCTATTACTCTTCCACTGTGTCTAGGCAGCCACCAGCTCTGGCTGAGCTGACGGCTCTGTATGCGGGGAGAACATACAATCTGTGGAGGGAGGCAGCTGTCATGCTTTGGCTGGAAGAGTCTGTGAAGGAGGTACTGCATCGGGTTAATGCCAAAGACCCTTTTGTGGATGAGTGCCAAAACAAGTAAGTTGTGGATATTCATTGTTTTCAGTGGATTGCATCATTTAAAGCAATTGTGGATTCAGATATGCTAATTGATATTTGTGCTATGATAAATGTGCATATTGATAAATGGTGCTAAAAGCCTCCTCTCTTTTTTTTTATCGTAGGAGAAAACAGAGGTACCAGAGTGCACCAAAGAACATCCATCGCCATGTCCTCCTCTCAGAGATCAAAGAAGCTACTGCAAGTCTGCCTCTAGTAAGAAATGATAACCACAGTTCAGCATTTTCTACACTGTTATTTGCAGTCGTTTTTCTTTTTTTTTCTTTAAGAACTCGGGCACAAAAAGCCCAAGCCCAGTTCAAGTTCTTTGGCAGTGATACATGCCTTGTTCATTTAATATTTTCAACTGCCTCATATTTACACAGCTAGAGACTTTACCTGATCCTACAGAAACAATTGTGAGCTGCAAAGTATTCATGCATTCCACATTGTTGGCTAGACAATAGAAAATGGGATGGAGATGAAAGATGAGATTCCAGTTTTCAATAGGAGTATAAAAGATGATAAAATCTTGTCAAACTTCACTGGAGTGCACTGCATGCCTCAACAATCCAATTCGTCCTGATTTATAAATTGGATTTCATGCTACCGAAAACTTCTGTGGATGTAATTTTAGAAGAAAGTGATGCTAGAATTGAAATTGTTTAATCCTCAATAAATGTGACCGCATATGACTTTTATTTATTTATTCATTTATTTTTCTCAATTGGTTACCCACCCTTAACCCAAAACATTAATTACACTAACTGCTTTTTGGAAAAAGCCTCACTTTTCTACCAGTTGCTACTAAAGTTAAGACATTTCTTTAGTCTGCTCAGCCCAGAGCTGAACAGCAGTTATCAACCTCTCTGCAGTTGTAAGAAAAATCAGTTTATTAAAATGAGGTACTTGTTAGATGTATATTAACAGCTTTTTTTTATATCTTCTCCCAACAGCTAATTAGGTAGTTAGCAGGTGAAAATTCTCCCTAACTTTTTGATTTGTTTGCTGCCCTTAGGAGGTAACCACTCAGCCTGTGATGGGTTTTGACCCTCTGCCTCCACTGGACTCGGTGATATCATACACACGACCAGAGAGGTAAAGGTGTACTGATATATATGTGCACATGAAATCCAACTTTTTTGTAAATAAAGATGTCTTTTATGCTTAAGCTTTTTGTTTTCTTCTTTTTTCCTGTATTTGAATATACAGGCAGCATGTTGGAGCATCAAATGAGAGTGCATTGTCTTTGTTTTTCCGGTCTTTGCTGCCAAACTTCAATATGCAGGTGAGTTTTACAAAGCAGGCAAAATGTCTGTGGTGGGTATATAGGTTATTGTTAATGTCCATAAATTTGAGAAAGGGAATAAAAAGTTTTAAATATTCAGAGCAAACATGTCTTATAAAGAGCTCATATCAAATGTTTTGCCATCTTATTTCTTTTTCATTCTTTTTTTATGCCCCTGCCTAAACCTAAAGCGTAAACTGTGCTATTGTGTCTTGATGTCTGAAAAGATATTAAATGAAAGAAAATGCTAATTAAGAACTCATGCTGTTCATGTGGAGACGCCATGTGATTAGCAGCTGAAAGTCCGACAAACAAGTCATTTGTGTCTTAAATCCTGTTACTCTGAGTGCAGAGTTCAGTCTCTGTATTCACTATTAACCGCCTGGTTCAAAGAGTGTGAAGTGACTCAGGCACGAAAACTCTTCTTGATATTGTGATTTCCGTCAGGCTGAGTATTGTGTTGCAATTCCTGAACTGAGTGAGGATGGTTTAGCTTCAATATAAGAGCCCTGAGCTTCAGTTGAAGCAAAGAGAGGAGGTTCAGAAGACTATGGAAAACTAACGACAATTACATTAAAATAGATAATACGTTTATGGTTGTGCAGTGTGCCATCTTACATTTTATGTAATTAATTACCAGGAAATATGCTGGGTGTATGTTTGTTTTTTATTTTAACAAAGGTGGCTAGATGTGTTTTGTTGATTTATTAATCCTTGGGATTAATCCTTGTAGTTTATGACCAGTGACTTTCAAGAGACCTTCTGAATCATATCTTCTCACAGTGTGTTCAATTCAGTAGCCTCTTTTCCATGCTGTGGCACTTAAATATGAAACAGATTAGTTATTAAACTAAAACCACAAATGTCTTACTATATACTGTTTCTTTCTTTATTTTGTTTATTATAAAGGGAAGCAGTGGCTTCCAAGAGTTCCCTCCCTTTTCTGATAAATTCTGTGGCTTTTGCTCGTTTTTGTAATAATGCTTGATATCCAGAGAATGAGAAGTGATGTGGCGCTGCAAAGCGCCCTGCTTTCTGCTTAACTATTGCCAAAATCACACAGACACCCATTTAGACGTAGCCTCCTCCAGGGCTTTTGGAAGCATCTGAGCTGCTTAAAGCTATGGGAAAATATCTTAATACACATCCTTGACTGATGGAACATTTCCTCCAAAGACTCATGGTTAGCCTAGAGGTAAGACAGCTGAAAATTATCTAAGCAGACATATGACCTTTTTGTTGTTAATTCTGTCCTCCTTTTTACTGTATCTGTAAAAAAACAAAACACAATTACATTCAGAAAGTGTAAAGTTGTTAAACTTTGTTTTGTCCTTGTTAATTTATTATTTCTTATTGTGGTCAGTTTAAACTGCCAAGTCAGTGTTTTTAGATTGACCTTACTATGATTTAGTCAATCTTAAATGTTGCCTGGTTTTATAAGGGAAAAATGTTTGTGTGAGTGGAGCAATAATTTGTTTGGCCTGCTTTTAAACATTGAGTAGTACCCTCTGACACAGGGTGCACAGCCTTTATTTTGGCCATTTTTACCTTCATCAATTTTTTATAAAGTTTTCAAGATTTCAAA